>CATIWK010225030.1:0-48570 GCA_949634005.1 Mallotus japonicus
ATGAGTAATTAAGGTGTATTATAAGTTATGATGAATAAGAAAGTGACAAGTTTATTTCCAAAAAGAAAGTGACAAGTAAATAAGACAATAAAAAAGGATTAAACAGTCAACTTTGCTTGTCCATCAAATAAAGATAAAAAGCATCATTAAGCTTGTCATGGGACGCTACTTATCTTAAGGTTTCATTAATAATAATTAAAGTGCCAATTATTCTTTTTTTTTTTTTTTTTTTTTGAGAATAACCAATTATTCTTTTGACAAAAAAAAGAAAGTGCAAATTAATGCTAAAAAAAAAAAAACAAGTGCAAATTACTCACTTCCTTATCCACCATTAATTTATAAAGCAGCTCTAATTATGATATCATCATCATATAAGTTACACATTCTATTCCCTTCCATTACTAAAATTAAATAATTAATCACTTATGCTGTTCAAATTTATGTGTTTAATATAAATAAATTTTGTAAAATTCTATAAAATTTATTTATTAATTTAAGTAAATATGTTTAATTTAAATGAAAACTCTGTTCAATTATAACTTTTTAATTTTATAAAATTATTTATATTTTTGAAAGATAAAAAATTGTTTATTATTAAATCAAATTTTAAAAATATTATTATAATTTTCAAATGAATTCATTCCGCTAAATATTCATTTAAATCAAATACACTTCATTAATAATAATTCATTTAAAAATAACTTTTTTAAATTTATTAGCAGAATTGAAATCAAATAAGGAATTAGTCATTTGTCAAAATTTAAAAAATTCAATGAATAAAAAATTTAATTTTAAAATATTAAAAAATCATAAGTTTGATTTCTATCTTCATTTTCTTTCTCTATATATAAAAACAAATTTACTTAACCAATTATTTTTCTTAATTACAAACTTTTATTTTTAACATTTTAAAAAATTAAATATTTTCTGAAATTTAAGTTTTGATATGTGAGAAATTAAAATACAAATTCTCTTTTTTTTTTGTGACATAATTATTTTCAAAAAAGAAAAAGGATACAAATTCTGTTAAGATATCAATATAAGCAAATAATTAACACTTGACAATTTCAAATTCAACATTTTAAATGACTGAATTAACCATAATATATAAGCATTTGATAACTAATATCCGTAAGATATTGAAGATAAAATTATTCACTAATTATCTTCAAATTAAGTCACCTAATTTCTCTAGCTCAAAAAAAAAAAAGTCACCTAATTTCACACGATCAGATAACCTCCTCAGCTTGTTCAAAAAAAAAAAAGATAACTCCTCAGCCACGTGTCAGCCAGTAATTGAGTCTACATTACTTTTTTAGTATGGTGTTGTTCCATTCCTCTCTCTTCAACTGTTCTCTTTTCTCCTAATAATCAGCTCTGAATTTTTGTTTTCATCAGTAAATATATACATATATTTTTTTTTTTTTGAGGAATTTCTCATGAATTTGTCCAAAGTTATTAAAATTTTCCCTATCTTTAAATGTTTTTGACCTTAGTACTGATAGTTTATATTACAAAAATTAGTATTTCTTTTCTAAATTAAACAAATTCAAACTTGACACTTCATAATAATTTTATAAAAAAACTATTATTAAATCACCCTCTTGTTAGCTTATACACGTAAAATAAAAAATTGAAGTTTTGTTGAAAAAAAAAAATTCACTTGATCTAAATTTTTTGAATTTAAGTCAATGACTTAGACTGAAACACCTGAAAACGATTTGTGGCAATATCAATAATTAAATTCTTTACCGCTCATTAACTCTTTTTTTTTTTTTTTTGAATCAAATTACCGCTCATTAACTCTAAAAATTAAGAGTTGTGATTCTATGGACACTACCTAGTCAATGAATTTTAAAACAATTGGTCTAAAAAAAGGTCCTAAAAGTCTCATGTGTAAATCTTAGAAGGTGTAAAGTCTTGTATTAAAAATATCCATACCCAGCCACCACTAGAATTATGATGATGAGAATAATAATAATAATAGTAATACTGACACTTTAAATATAGTGGAGTATCTGTGTCATACATTTTTTGAACATCGATACGTGTTCAATATGGTTGGACTTGTGTTCTATTATTTTATTATTTTTTATTTTTAGGATATGATTGAGATATGTGTAGGACACGGCATGACACTTTTAGAACACGGTAAAACACTTTTTTATGACTTTTTTTAGCTCCATTTTTTGTATAAATATGTATATTGACCACTTTTATGTTTGCATTATATATGATAATGATAGATAATTAATTAAATAATTATAATAAGTGTTTGAATTTCATAAAATTTTTATTTTATCACACTAGTTAGTTTTATTTTTTTAACAAATCATCTTTATATAATATAAAATAATACACATTTTATGTGGAATATATATATATAATGTGTCCCATCCGTGTTAAGTCCTTAAATTATAAAAATTGTTATATCACCGTGTTCTTACCGTATCATATTTATGTCTCGTGTTCATGCTTCTTAGAAATTAATAATGATAGTTGTTGAAATTCAAGTAGTAATAGAGGCAATTAAGCTAAAAAAAAAAACACACTATTTTAAAATTTTTATTTTATTTTATAGTTTAAATTAGTTATATAATACATGGACAGCTGTGATGAATACAATAATCAGATGATAAATAGATGAAAGAGATGTAAGTACAAAAGTTATCAAGTAGGGTCCAATTACAAAATGGTCCCTGACGAACAAAAAAAAAAAGGAGAGAGTATATCCTGTTGCTGCTTGCACCAAATGATACTGTATTGTTAACAATAACAATAAAAGATTGGACACAAGGGTGGCATGACATGGTATTGGTAGGCTATGGCAAATAAGCTTTGGTCTGTTTCACTAGATGAAGACAGGCTAGTGGGAAGCTGTACTAAGTCACCAACAAAAAAAATAATAATAATGCTTGAGAGTTTACCAAACCCAATTTAGTAATGGGGATGATTGGCCTTATATGTACATCTAATGTCTGTTTGTTTCTTGAGAATCTGAAAGTGAATATTTCTGGTCAGTTCTCCAATGCTCCTTCCTTTCTTTTCTGACATTATTTCTGACAATTCTTCCTTTTTTTTGGTTTCTTTTTGAAGCCAAAATAATCACATTTCATTTCAGTTTTTTTGTGGTTAAAAATACTGAAGATTAAAGAAAGAAACTGTTTACTGCTTCTTGATTTTTTAGTGAGTTGCTGTTTTAGAAGATTTTTTTTTTTTTTTATCTTTGTGGGAATTGTTTTGTAGTGTTTTGTTATGGCAGGTGTCTTTCTACATGTTCATCTCTTCTTTGCCCAGATGTTAATTTTTTTTTTTTTGGGTTGAAAAACAAACTTTTTAACCATTAAAAAAACCTCTGATTTTTGGTTGTGATCATCTTTAATGTCTTTTTCATTTATTTGTGTTCATTCTTTTTGATAATATAATTCATTGGCTACAAGCTTTATTTAAAAAAAAAATGTGATGAATTGTATGTGACAGTTCTTATTTTACTTTCCAGTTAGAAATGGACTATATATATTAATTTAGTTAATAGTTGAGAGTACTTGAGAGTTGCAATTTATGTGAATTAGTCCTTTTCTTGTATTGCTTTTCAGGTAAGACCCATGCTGATGATTTTCTTGATTAAGGAAACAATGCTATTTACATGCATAGGAAAAGTTTGGTGCAGAAGCTTACTTTCTTGTGATTGCTGATGGAAGGTGGTTGGCAAGCAATAAGACACTAGAGGACGAAACAGCTTCAAATTGAATTTTTTTTCCTCTTTTTGGGGTTCTTGAACTTGATTTCAGTAAGATTTTGGAGAAAAGAATATGGAGCCACTGAGTCAGAAATCCCTTGAAAGGGTAGTTTCACAGAGAGCTCTGCAAATGGGCAGTTCATTTCCATGTCAAATTTGTGTTGTGGGTTTTCTTTGTGGAGTTTGCCTCACTTCTTTGTTCTTGGCTGCTCTAACTTCACTTGGGAGTTTTGTTCTTGGTGGGATTTCATTTTCTGCTGTTTCAATGAGAAATTCATCACCATGGAATACAAGTTCTGAGCTTATCAGTGAGTTGCCTTAAATCTATTGTTCTTTTAATGTATCAGTTGATGTTCTTGTCTATCTCTTTGTTCTTATCCAGTTTTTGATCTATTTTCTATTCACAAAAATGAATTTTCCTGTTTTTAATTGGACATGACAAAAGTTAGCACATAAGACAAGAAAGGAATTTAGCTGATTTTTAATTTAGAGGATCAAGGAAAAATTAAAATTACCTTGACTACAATTCTGAAATGGTCTGTCAAAATCAGTAGGAGTAATATTTTTGGTGTTGAGTGAAGATATGGCATAAATTCATGCATGAAAAAAATGAAAATGAGAATGATTATAGAGTGGGGTTG
This sequence comes from Mallotus japonicus, assembly GCA_949634005.1. NCBI lineage: Eukaryota > Viridiplantae > Streptophyta > Magnoliopsida > Malpighiales > Euphorbiaceae > Mallotus > Mallotus japonicus. Next base: position 4,381 of record CATIWK010225030.1, read on the forward strand.
AAGCAACTTTAATCTTAATAAACTCTCTTTATTTACTTGGCTGCTTGACTTTGACTAAAATAATCACTATTTATCATAATTAGTTCATCTATTTAGTTCTGTAATTACTTCAAATTCAAGCCAATAATCCCCACTTTAGAGCTGGTGATCCTTAACTAATTTTTGAAGAAATGTATCAGTGCTTGACTTACTAGAGTTTCTAGATTAATGCTTATTGTAATTAAGTTCATCGCTACTTTTCGAGTCATAGTTAACCCCTAGTAGAGTTTCTAGATTAATGGTTATTGTAATTACCAGCCATTATGCTTCAAATTGAAGATTCTAATCCCTATCTTTTGAGCTAGTCTAATGGTAAGTAAATTTGAAGCTTTTTAAAAAAGAATTGCGGTCCTTAAATTTAGCCTTTGTGAAGAAGCAAAGCATTGTCATTATATCATTTGAAGTCATTCTTCAATGGAAATAAAAATGTTACTTAATTGCATCCCTAATCTATAGCAAATATGGATTAATTAATAGAACATTGATTTTTATTTGGTGAATTTTTTTACGCCTAATAATTTTTCAGTTCATATTGCTGGAGTTTTATAACCAAAAGACATTCTGTTGTGTTTAATTGCAGATGTGGTTACAAGTACAGACTGTAAATTTAAACTAACGGAAACAGAGAGATGGGATAACTCTGACAGAATGAGACATGATGAGAAAGTTTCATTAATCCATTCAGCTTGGACTCAATTGTTATCTGAATCAGTAGGTGGAGAAAATGAGATTTTGCAGAATCTTGGACTGAGCAAGTCTGCTGTACCTAATGCCCCTCATTTGGAGAACTGTAAACTGAGTGCAAAAATAAATGAACGTCTTGACAAGCGAGCTGAAAATGAGAGCTTCCCTCCTTGGACAACTTGGAAGGGATTACTAGACATGCACCCAGCATCCACTGCAAATGAGCAACTTAGATACTATAGGCATCAAGACATATCTGAAGGTGCTTATCCTCCCTGGGTATGTTTCTGAGCTATATACTCTGATTAGAATCTGTTACGATTGAGTATGAAATTGGAAAACTGCTAGAAGTGGGATTTTTATTATCCATCGATTGCAACTTACACATTTGGCATGTACTTGGGCATTTATAGTTGTCCTATAATAGTAAGCTCATTTATATTATAAAGATTGAATGGCAAGAATATGCCGTTTGTGTCTTCTTTCGTTCATTCTTTTCTATGGTTTTTATAATGCTGTTTCTTAAAATGTCTCATGAAAATAATTTATTTGTGTTGTTTTTTTCTCAGATTACTGGATCAGATGAAGAAAATTACCCTCTTACAAGGAAAGTGCAACGTGATTTATGGATCCATCAGCATCCACTAAACTGCAAGGATCCTAATGTAAAGTTTCTTGTAGCTGACTGGGAGACATTACCTGGCTTTGGCATCGGAGCCCAGCTAGCTGGGATGTGTGGGCTTCTTGCTATTGCAGTCAAGGAGAAAAGAGTCCTTGTTACCAACTATTATAACCGAGCAGACCATGATGGCTGTAAGGGTATGAGCAAAAACAAAACCAGTTGATAGTTTGAAAGTTCATCTGATTAGTTATTTGTTTCACTACATTTCTTGTGGATGATTGTGAAGACATTCGCCAATTAAGAGCTTGTTTGTTCCTTGTGCAAAAAGGTTATAATTCAAAAATTAAAGATCTCATTGTTAATGGCATCCTTCCAAGGAACTTCAGGAGAAAAGTTGGCTTCCTCACATGACTTCTGATGAGCTCATTTATATTGAAAGAGCTAACAATTCATTATCTGGGTTGAAGCTTTAGATACAACTAACAAGAACACTTGGAATAAACTATGTTGTTACTGATATATATGACACATAATGTATGTTGGTGTAGGTTCTTCTCGCTCTAGTTGGTCTTGCTACTTCTTTCCAGAGACATCCCAAGAATGCCGAGATCATGCCTTTGAACTTCTGGCCAATAAAGAAGCACGGGAAAATGGAAGTATAACTATGAAAGACAACTATAATTCAAAGGACATATGGGCTGGACGAACTCCTAGGCGAGTAATTGCAGGTGTAATTGGTTTTACATGTTTGAGAAGCTATTCTCATGTTAATTCTAAAATAATCATTACTATTGCAGGACATGGGGTGATCCTTGGAGTTATTTGCAGCCAACAACAGAAATTAATGGGAGTTTGATCACTTCTCATCATAAGATGGATCGCAGGTGGTGGAGAGCACAGGTAAAAATAAATTTGATCTAGCAATGGGAGTCCGAGAGAAATCTGGGCGTATAATTGACAAATATCACTTTCTTGTTAACGGAACAAAAATTAAGCTTCGAACTTTATTGACTCCTATTTCAGTACTAACAAACTTCAAATGATAATCTCTCTGCAAGAACATAATTTCTTATCAATTTTCAGGATGAGGAAAAACTATGTTGTCTGATATTATATCTAATTAGACTGTAATATTGCTGACAAATTTCAGGCATTACGCTACTTAATGAGATTTCAAACCGAGTATACATGTGGCTTGATGAATGTCGCACGCAATACTGCATTCGGAAAGGAAGTTGCAGAGATGGTTCTTGCAACTCTTGGAAATGAATGGCCAAAGGTTTGTCAATCTTTTTATCTTCTACTCTATCTGTTGGCAACAGAACATGATGGACAAGATCAATCCTTTCCTTTGTGCTTCAAAATTTTCTTTCCAAAATGATTCACAGGAAGCAATGAACAAGCCAAGATCAGACATTCAACAATATGTGTGGTCAAATCACAAGCCATGGATTCCTAGACCAATGCTAAGCATGCATGTAAGAATGGGGGACAAGGCATGTGAAATGAAGTTGATTGAATTTGAAGAATACATGCACCTTGCTGAACGAATAAGACAGCATTTTCCGCACCTCAATAACATTTGGTTGTCAACTGAAATGCAGGTCAGATCTTGATCGTGACAAGTGATGATTTCAATTTCCTTTCATTATAATTTACTCTCATGCATCTAATCTGAATACAACATTATAATTTACTTTCATGCGTCTTGTCGTAATATAAACTGTAATCTGCTTTGTTTTTCAGGATGTTATCGATAAATCAAAATTGTACTCTAATTGGAACTTCCACTACAGCAATGTGACACGCCAAGTTGGAAATACTTCAATGGCAGCGTATGAAGCCAGTCTGGGCAGGCAAACAAGCACAAATTACCCTCTTGTTAATTTCTTGATGGCTACAGAAGCAGACTTTTTCATTGGAGCATTAGGTTCAACATGGTGCTTTCTCATCGATAGCATGAGAAACACTGGGGGGAAAGTAATGGCTGGTTACCTAAGCGTTAACAAAGATAGGTTCTGGTAGGGATATGTCGATCAATAGAACGAAGGTATGCATGTAAATTTGAATGTAATAGTTAATAGTTGTCTGTAAATGAGTCTTCAAGTTTGTATCAAGTGCCCCTCTTGTACATTCTCTCTAAGATTAGTTATAAATTTGGCATATTACGCCAAATTCTTAGTACCTGCTGCAAAAGCCAGAAAATGCTGGACAAGTTGGTGTCGGGCAATTGAATTTAAACATAGTTTCCTCAAGCGCTAAAGTAAATCTCCATTACTTCTCCATTCCAAAACAAAAAGCAAGTCAAAAATACCAAAGGGAAAAATAACAACCAATCACAAAGGGTGTGAGCTTAATAAGCAACTGATTTTGATACAAAGATTAATGTCAAAGGAATGAAAATAGGGCATTAAAAGTAGGGGAAAAGAGAGACTTCGCTCCTCTTCAATTTCACATCACATAACAATACAACAGAAGAAGACAACAGTCTTCATAATCAACAAGTGATTGCCTAACAAATATCTTGTAAATCATCCAGTGCATGGACTGAAAGAAGAATAAAGATCAGATCAGCTAGCAGGGCCCTACCATCTCTTTTCCCCTGCAAAGGATTCTGACGTGGCAAAGTTCCTTAAGATATTTGTGCAATTATTCTTCAGCCTCTTCACTCAAATGATGTGCTCCACCATCCCCACCTCTTGCTGCTGCCTGCTTCCTGTGTTTCTTGCTCTTGGATTTCTTGGCCTTCATGCGACGCTTCTTCTCATTGGCATCAACCCATGTGTAGTCTGATGGTATGTGAAATGGGTCAATCTCATCCTTATACCTGTGACTATCACTATCGCTTGATTGCCCACCACGACTCCCTCTCATCCATGAAATCCATGATGTGGACCCTTCTGATTCCTTTGATTTGGCATCCTGGAAATGTGCTGGGCTGGAAAGAGGAGTTGAGAACTCCTCCACTGGCTGAAGCTCCTCAAATTTAGTGAAAGTAACCAGCACCCGAATAGTTGGGACAATGGGGATGGCAACCTGCGGCAAAGGAAACAAGATATTATCATAATATCTTGCTGTTCACAGCTCAGTACTTGATTAGTGTGTAGGCTAACATTCGACTTGTAACATGTTTTTCTAAGATAGGTTATAGTCAAATACTGGAATTAATACCATCCCAAATGAACAATAACTTTTTACCAAAGCATATTTGCAGGGCCCAAAGATGAAGAGGGGGGCAGGGGAACACCACATTCCTGGTGTTCGGGATTAATCAGCACAAATGACAAAGGACGATGGATTTTGTTCCCACTGCTCATTAATGATCAATTAAAATAGTATTTAATTACTGAACTTAGTCCATCAATTCCAACAATTATGCAAAACAGAAAGCTCATTATTTTCACTTATATAGCAGATGCATTCATTGATCTCATGTCACTCCAAATGGTCTATAAAATTTCCCACAAACTAGATAAAGGAAATTCTCAATTCAAGTGCCTTGTGCTTGCAGCATGATTAGGATAGCATCTAACACCAAAGCCCACATTCACATTTGAACCTCACATTTCACAACTCAGAATGTAAATTCACTGAATTTTGAAAGCACCGAAATTTATATCAATGCAATTCAAGCAGCAGCACTTGTGCTTCCAAATATGAATTGGGCAAACTACAAATAGAGCCTCAAATAAATGCCAACATATAGAGGTCTCTTGCAATATGCCACCTAGATATGGGGGGAAGTCGCATCTTCATATCTACTAGTTCTCAGAGTTCTGCTCATTTTAGCTCTAAAATGTAACTGCACTTGTGTATTTGGAGCTTGTGACAAAACAACACGTACTTTCTTAACTATAAAACAGATTTTCCGCATGTGAACTTTATGTAATGAGAAACTGAGAACAGCCAATGCATAATTCTCATGCATTTTCCATGGGAGAGCACAGCACAGTAGGCATAGTTCGGTGCCACCCTAATGATATAGATAATTAGGTTAACAACAGGCATTAAAAACTAGTAAAATCTCTCTCTCGATAAAAAAAAATCCACCACAAATCCAAGTCACATGCAAAAATTTCTTCTTAACCAGGGAGATTTGTGTTAAACCACATTCTCTAATTTTACCAAATATCATGTAACAAGAATTAGATTATTATGTATCAATAAGAATTGGTTATCAAGGTTTCCCTCAATCTCAAGTCACAAATAGCAGCACATCTCATTTCTCATTACAAAGAGATGTCTCCCTAAAAAATGCTATTGGTCAAAAGTGCCTAGATGACTGCAGCCACAGTGACAATAACACTAAATTAAACAGCAGAAAGTAGATGTCAATAGATAACATAGTTAAGGAATGCATTGTAAGTCCAAACTGCTCAGGTGAAAAACCACAAAACATGCAAATGTCAATCTTGAGCTTTTCCTTTAAAGACATTAAAAGAAACTCTGTACTCATCTTATCAGCTGGATCCTGCAAAATGTTCTCTCTTTGCAAGAAAGATCAAGAAAACAAATGAGAGGGATTCCAACCAATAACCTAAATAGTTGTGGCTCAAGATCTCCTTGACTCAATGGCTCAACAGAATCCTCCCAACAAACACAGAATCCCATAAAGAGGTGAAGAGAAAAGAAGAGAATGCACCAGCAAAAGGAAACCAGTGTGAAACAAAAACTAATATGCTTATCATCATAATGACAGCAGCATATAATACAACTACAAGAATATCTCTGAAAAAGAAAATGTAAAAAAAACATATTGGAGAAATAGATGTAACTAGGCAGGTTGAACAGAAATAAAGTATACAAAGAAGTATTCTTAAATTACCTTGACAGGAAATGTTCCTAGAGGTAGTTTAGTCGTCAAAAGCTCTCTGAGCCTCCTAATAGCCTTGACCTTGTTGGCTAATATGTCAAGTAAAGGCAGAAGCTCCTCAGTTTTTAGAGGAAAATCTGGTGTCAACCACAAGACAGGCCTTAAACCCTTCTTGTACTCACTCTCATGCTTGAGCTCACTACTGGGCCCTTTCTTCTTTTTCTTCTTGCTGCCTTTATCCTTTCCCTTCTTTGCATCCCCCAATTCCTCCCTAGAAAATTCAGATGATGATCTTTGATTATCAACTGATTTTTGGGACCCACCTTCAGGTGCCAACTTAGAAAACTTTTTCAAGATCTTTGAATCTTCAGGATCATCATTATTGTTCTTTGAGCCCTTGGTCTTCCAACCAAACCAACTCTTCTTCTCTTTAATGGAACCATTGGATTCTCCATTTTCATTGGGACCTCCTGAACCATTTTCTTGGTACTCAATGACCCCAGGTTCCTCGTCCTCACAAAGACCATCTGAATTACCCATGCGAAGTGCAGAATCCAACTGCTTCTTCTCCTCTGCAGTCAATACATCATCAAACTCATCATTTTCCGCACCATTTACCAATCTTTCTTCATCATCTACAGCAAATAGCTCCTCATCTGTCATTGCACCAGGAACCCGCCTTGATTTCACACTTACCATTACATGAAGCATATCGTAAACTTTGGCCTTCCAGTTTCCAACCATCTCTGTCCTCTCTTGGCGCCTCCAATTCAAGTGAGAAACAAGCTCTGCCTGAGTGACATCGATGCCTGGCCTATACATATTAGTTTGAGACATCAATGCCACTTCATGAGCAACTTCTGCTTCTGTTGGTTGGGCACCAGCCCCCTCCAGAGCATTAGTTACTTCTTTTTCCTTGTGAGCAAGAACAATTAAAGAACCTGGTGGCAATGATAAGTTACCATCCTCGGAAGAGTATCCTTCTCCCAAGAAGAGGAAGGTTTGATCAGACCTTTGAATGCGAAAACCATCAAACCCAGCAAGTGTCATATCAGCACGAAGGTTAGAACCACGCTTCCAGATCCGATAAGTATCTGATGGGGCAATGCGACCAATAAATGGGATAACTGAACTTTCAAAATGAAAAGTTATCTCCATGTAAAAGTCACGAATACGACCTGCAGAAGCAACAATACGTGGAAGCCTACGGCACCATTTTGCCCAAGCAAGAGGCTGGTAATGCCGAGCAATTATCATTGCAATTTGCTCCTCTCTTGTGCAAACTGCTTCTTGAAGAGCACTCCAACCATGCTCATTCTGCAGACTCCAATCTGCACCAGCAGCCATCAAAATCTCTGCAGAGGTTGGGTCTCGCAATTTAACAGCAAGATGCAAAGGTGTCTCACGGCCAGGAACATCTCGACGATCAATAACAGCAGCAACAGCATCAGCTCGTTCCTCAGCAGCGAGAGACTCTTCTTCTGTATTAACTTCACCAGCCTTAGCCAGACGAGGAAGAGTTGAAATAATGCGCCTTAAGGCTGCATAATCACGCCGTGCAACAGCAAAATGGGCAGGACTATGGGCATACTTGGAGAACTCTTCCATTGACTCCCTCCTTGCTATATCTCTTTCTATCTCTCTATTCTATAAACTCTGTTCCATTTCTTACCAAGTATATTTCACAAGATTTCTAGGACTTCACTCAGTAGAAAACACCTACTAAGATTAAGGCTTTTCTACAAATCAGCCCTAATTCTGCTCCAAATCAAGTTCTTTTTCAGAATCCAAATTATACCCAATTGAAAAGAGATCAATTATCACCAAAACTCCAAATGCAAAACTATAAGAGATCAATTATCACCAAAACTCCAAATGCAAAACTATCTGCTACATAAGATAATAATAATTATTCATTTTTCCCCTCAACATTGCCCATTAGCTTCCAAACACTAAAATCACACTTCGATCAAGTGATCTTCAGCTCAATACACTGTAATCAACCTTCCCCAAAGTTCAAATCTGAAAAAAAATAATAATAATCAAACAACAAAATTACTACATTCAAAAAAAAAAAAAAAGTGAAGCTACTCACTCAGCAAAATTTTCCCATGAACATAAACATTTCTTCTTTATATGAAAATTAAACAAAAATAAAATATAATAATTTTTTTTAAAAAAAAACTTTTTTTTCACTTCATTGAAACCAAAAAAAAAAAAAAACTAAATCCCAGCAACGAGTAACTACCCTTAACTAACTGAATTTCCAATTTCCCTCCCGAAGCAAAAATAAATTATACAAAATCCCAAAAATTTAGCTTTTTTTTTTTTCCTGATTTCAATCCCTTGATTTTCTCACCAACCAAACAGCTAAATAAAACAAAAACAATTACCTGATTAAAAGGAAAAAATAAAGCAGCGGACAAACCAATTTTCAAAGAACCCGAAATCCGACCCGACCGAATTGCTTCAGAGTCTGCAGCTTTTTTAAAAAAAAATTGAACATGAAAGACTGTTCTCTTCTTCAAAATTCTTATGAGGTAGAAGCGTGAGAGACACAGAGGGACGAAAACATCGAACGGTTGAGAAGAATGGGATCTGACGGCTAGGATCGTGTCTGATAATTAATGCTGACAAGACGAAAGAAGAGGGGCGAAGATGACGTGACCTAACTCGGTCCCGACTCGGACCTCCTGACTCAACTCAGATCTCTCTCTCTCTCCCTGGTCTCTGTTTCTGTTTTTGTTTTGTTTTTTTATTTTTTTAAAAAGCGGTTGTTTTAGTTTCTCTCTTCCTCTATGCCATGTTATTCTATTTTTCTATTATTTATATATATTTTCCATCCATATATATATATATATATAATACTAAACTCTAAGATGTCTCTTTTAATAATTCAGCGTTCACTTCTATATTTTAATGATTATTAAAATTCATAAAATTATGTAAAATACTCTTTTCATCAAAAATTATCTGTTGAGACTTCATTTAAATGGAACTAATTTCCTATGAATTGATTCAAGGGTTGTTGGTAAAATATTCCTCTTTTAACACCTTTTCATTTTTAATATTTAATGTAAAAAGTAACAAATATCTAATTTCTCAATATTTTTTATTTTTCTTTCATTTTATTTGTTCAATTATGTATATACACACACTTTTAGTAAAAAATAATCAAATAAAATTATTATAATAATTTTTTCAATTTTCACTTTTATATTTGATTAGTTTATAGTTTTTAATTATTAAAATTATTTAAATAATTATTTTAAAATATATATTATTTACAATCCGCATAAAGTAAATATTAACAACTAATTATTTATAATTTTAAAAATTAATAGTTAAATTTATTTTAATATTTTTATTAATATTATACTAATTTTATAATATAAAATCATTTTTATTATTATCTATTTAAAAATTTATTATTTAATTAATTTATCTTTTTTAAAATATCGTTTAAATGGGAATAGATTTCACCAATTATTGCTATATATAATTGATTCGTAGTTCTACATTTAAACATGACATAATCTAACTTCACATTCGTAAATACTTTTTTTAGGTTGATGTAATATTATAAAATAAAAAAAATAAAGAAATTATAAAAACAATTCACTAAAAATATAAAATAAAATATGGAACTTGTCATACTTCTTTACAAAAAGTTATATTCTATTAAAAAATAAAATAAAAAACAATGTTGAACTTTTAAAAATCGGTGATTTTTATCAACTTGTGTTTTGGTTTGGACTTTTCAATAATTAGGGAATGCTCATAAGTTGGGTGTCACCATAATTTAGATACACACATTTGCTCAAATTAAACAATAACATGCAGTAAAAATTTATATTTGATGAATCATTTTTTACGTTATGTATACATATTTTTCCCAAAACATAGAAAATTTGTTATTTTTTCAAAAAAAATTAAAATAATTTTTTAGATATAATATAATTAACTTGTTGCACAATTTAAGATGCCAACATAACTTTTCAATTTGATTTTCTAAATTTCCCAAAATCTATATACTATTATATATATTTTTTCCTTTACGAATTAATATCATCTCTAACATGCCACTCTTTATTTAGTGAAGTAGCATATTACTTCAGTAAGAAATTTGGATAGCGGGGGTTTGAATTTTACCTTTTCCCTTCATATACTAACAATATTAATATACTAACCATTTACATTGAAGTTAAAAAAATTAAATTTTGTCTCTAATAAAGTATCATTCTTTAACTAATCTAATGATATAGTTACCTTTAAAATATCAATATCTCTTGTGTTAAGTTTTTTTTTTTAAAAAAAAAAAAACTTCATCTACACTGCTACTACCACCACTATTGTCCTTGATCATTTCCCATAGCACGCTCATCTCAGCCAAATGACTATAAATTTTTTTATCAATATTTAAAAGAAAAAAATATTTTTTTTAATAATTGAGAAGTTAAGGAAGAGTGATAGATCAAACCCATGATCTCACCTTACAATATCTACCACCTGAGTCATTAGATTATAAATGGAGGAAAAAAGAAAAAAATATATTTTTGAATCTTAATTTTTTTTTTAAATTAAATTGTTGAATTTTAAAATTTATAGTCAATATAGTGCTTCTGACTGAATTTTTTATACCAAAATGTTAACGGGATAGGAGAAGAATTTACTTTCTATCTAATCAAATGCCATGTCAAAACAGTTTAAACAACAAATCTAACCCTATCATAAAGATTCAATAATCCAATGAAAGCAAATAGGATTTAAAGAGAATAATACTGAAACTTGAGAATTAATTTTATTTATCCTTCATTTTCTCAGCAGCCAAACAAAGACCAAGTGGTCAAGTTCGCAAAAAACAAGGTGAGATTAGATTAATCTCAAAAACAAAATCAACCACGCCATTTTAAATCCAACAATTAAAATTCAACCACTTTTTGTTTTCTCCATATTTTCTCAGCTGCCAAATAGAAAGTATTAACATCGTCACAAATTATTGAGAAAAAGAGCAGCATTGAGTTCTCGATTTCTGCTTCTTGCCTCCATTGTAGCACTTCCTTAGCTTCGCTAACCAAATCAAAGGTCACTAATTTTCATAGAAATCTGAGTAACCGTACGTATTCCATATTTAATCCTCCTTTCATCTCCTATTCAAGTGAACAACAACAACTCCTCTCTATCGCCTCTCCATGCCCTACCGAGCCAAGACAATGGCTCCACCACAGCACTTTCTTTTCCTTCAAGTAACTCCCTGATTCTAACCTTAATTTTTCACTAAACTCCTCTCAGCTTTTAACTAAATTAATTAAATAACCTTACTGATATTAGTTTTTTTTTTTCTTTTTTGTGAGGTGGAAATTAAGTTCTAATTGGTGAAGTTGAGTGGGTGACAAAGGAAACTAATGTTTTGTCAGTGAGGAAGTAGTGAAGTGACAAGCGCATCATGAGTTGTAGGGTTCGATTATTGCTGTCATTGATTTAAAGGGGAAGACTGTCTTGTGCAGTCCATCGAAGTTAAGGTCATATGATCTTCTATTAACAAAAAAAAATAATATTTCTGTCAAAATAAATTTGGACAGTACCGAAATTTCTGATACCACCACAGAAACTGAAAAGAAAACATAAACTAAACTCCACCCATCAAACAGTAAACAACACACATTCCTCAATCTCATAGAAATTCAAATGAATTTAAAATGAAAAAAAAGTGTAAAATATTTAAAACCTGCATCAGATCATATAAGAACCCAAAAAAAAATCTCAATAATAAACAAAGAGATAGAGACTTACAGGAGAGGTTTTTTTTATTTGTTATTTTATATTTTTTTTTATGAAAACTCACAGAAGAGTCGAAATAGAGAGTGAGAAGACGACAAAAAAAATGAAGGGATGATTTATCAAAAAAATGCAAGCTTACAACTCCTCTCTATATTTTCTATTAATTTATGTTTTATAATGTATTTATTTACACATATATAGTAAATAAATAATAAAGAAAGAGAAAATTTAAGATCAAAAAAATAATAAAGAGAGAGAAATGTACTTTATATGAGGATCAAATTTATCTTTTCAAAATAAAATTTATCTTTTCAAAATATTTTGACATGACATTTGATTAGGTAAAAAGTGAGTTTTGCTTCGGCCCAATTAAAATTACATGAAAATTTCGGCAACTAGGGCGTTACTATAAATTTTAAAATTCACTAACTTGATTGAACCAAAAAAATATCAAGGACCAGAATAGTAGAAATTAAAAAAAATATACAATTTTCCCTATTTAAAATAGAATAAGATCCAATTGTGCTTCTTGCAGACCCGCCAAGCCGAAAAAGAACTTGACTGGAAGTGAATTATTTTCTGTTGAGCTTCTACATAATTAGGAAAAATTCTAAGGCTCTACCCCTTTTTTCACCATTATAATTAAACTGGAGTGAAAAATTTAAACTTAATCTTCAACAAATGTCACAGTTTGAGCATTAGGCTAAGTCTTACTTTTTTTTTTTTTAAAGTGCTATGCTATTCCATTAATTCTTCAATGTTTCATATATAAAATATGCACATTGCCATAATTTTCTTTTTTTTTTTGTTTGGAAATGAAAGTTGGGTCACTCAGCATAAGAAGTGGAGAGGAAAGCAGAAAGAGGTGTAAGGTGTTGGCAGGGATAATGACATATCATGTGAATGTTTATAATGTTAATAATGCTGTTTTCATATGTTATCCAAATATTTTTCTCTTTTTTTTTTCCTCTTCATATAAGACAATCTTTGAGACGTTTGGCCACTTTGTTATGACAAATGACCCCTTTAATTCTACCTGTAATTAACCCACCTATTGCTTTTTTTTTTTTTTTCTTTTAGTTTGATCTAAATGATTATGACATGCTTCCCTTTCAATCCATGTAAATACAATTTAATCATTAATTTTTTTTTAAATACTACTTTGTTTGGTATAGATAAACTTTACAATATTTTATAGAATTTATTTATAAATTTAAGTGGGTGTATTTTGATTTAAATGAAAATTTTATAAAATTTATTTTCAATTTAAATTTTTTAATTTTGTGAAATACCTTATAACTAAACTAATTCTTATTGATGAAATATGTTTGTTTTAAATGGATTGGTAATTATTTACAAATGAATTCTATTCAAAATTCATTTCAAAATGAAATGATCTCTTAGGGTCTGTTTGGTTAAACTGTTATTGATAGTTGTTTGTTGATAGCTGGTTGTTTCTAATAGCTGATAGCTGATAGCTAGTGACTGGTTAATTTTAAGTGTTTGGTAAAATCATTTATAGTTGTTGATGTTTATACATATATATATAATCACTATTATAGATATTAATTAATTTTCTAGAATTTTTAAATTTTTACATTCATTTTAATTAATTAATTTATTTGCATGTTCAATTGTATTTCTTTATACATACGTATATTTATATTTTTTAAATGCTCAAAAAATACTTAAATGCTATAAAATTATATATATATATAAGGAAAAGTTAACATATAAACATATAGTTATTAGTTTTATTTAAAAAGATAAGGATAATTAAATAATTATATTTAAATAAAAAAGTTAGTTAAGTAATTATATTTGGATAAATAGGAGCGGTTCATAAAAAATTTCAAATTATTAATATGATCCTTTTAAAAAAAATTAGTCAGCTGATGAAAACTAAACATCTATAGCTAAAAAAACTTGACTGGACTCATTTAATTAAATGGAGATAACAAATGAAATTATGAAAATAGAAGTGCAAACATTTTAGAGTTCCCTATTATTGGAAAATTTAATTATTTTCTGAAATTGCATAATTAGCTATTAATTATTGTAGAATCAGGTCCCCATGAGTAGTGCAAATGACAAAATGTATGGATATTCAGTTGAGAGGAATAGAGTTCGAATCCTCCACCCCTCTCTCCCTTGTGGTTGTACTAGTTGTTAAAAAAAATGTTGTAGTAGATTGCAATTTGCAAGATTAAACCTTTAATTAGCCATAAAGCCACCGACAGTGTATTTTTAGGTGAGTATCAGACACACCCTTAATCCAATGCCAACCTATCATAGTGTATCTCAAATAAAAAAGAAATGCCTTCAGTTTGGGAGAGATTTGATCAATGGTTAGTGCATCAACTCACGAATTAAGAGCCAACTTAAGCCTCACGTGAAATCTGATTTATATGCAATTTTTTTTTTTTTAATTTTGTAATCTGGCACGTCACTGGTTCAGATTATTGCTAACAGAATTTTTCTTTTTTTTTTTTTCCATTCAAAAGGAAGGCCTAAGCCAAAAAACAAGCAACATTACAGCAAACAATCCCTGAGGGTAGCAACACCCACCAGATCATTAAACAGAAGTCCTACAATTCCTGGAGGGGGTCTGTCTAAATACATATTATCCTAGAGAGCCTTGAATACCAGCCTTAGCAAGGAAATCAGCGCATTGGTTTGCCTCCCTATAGATATGACTGATCTGAACCACCCAAGTTCTTGAAATCAACTGATGAATCTCGTGAAAAAGAGCCAGGTTTTGTAAAGGACAAGAGCTCTCCCTATTAACAGAATTTTTCTTTTATGCCTTGTTATATGCTTCTTGTTTTTAAAACCCAAAAAAAAAAAAGGAAAATAGAAAAATAGTATTTTGTTTAATATTAAAGATGAGAGGAGGGAAACAATTACCCATTTTTCTTTTTTTTTTTATATGCAATACATATAGTCATCCATAACCATGAGCTCACCATAAATATGGTCAAATAATTTTTTAAATTGACAAGAAAGTAAGATGACTTTTTTTTAGTATTCAAAATCTATTAAATTTTTATTAATTTAATTTGACTTAGATTAAACTATAAAGATGATAAAGATTTTTTTTTTGAAAATAGATGGTAAAGATTTTTTAATAATTATTTAATACGGTTGTGTATACTATATTTCAAACTCGAAATATCATTTAAATAAAATAAGTCCTCTACCAACTAATTTCTTGCAGGCTAATCACAACTGTTGATGAAAAAGTAAGATGATTTTGATGTTACTCTTTGCCCAAATTATAAATTCAATTGTGTCATATTATGGTGTATAGGTAATGACAATATGTCTTTTGCGTGCACAAGCATATTAAGTTTTTAAATTATTTGCAATGCTTTGATATAATTTAACAAATAAAAATAATAAAGAAAATAAATTTGAAAATGAGTAGATAAATAATAATTTTATTTTTTAATATTAAAAAATTACTAATTGAATTTCTGAACATATCAAGTGATATCACCATTTTCATAAAATTTTATTAAAAAAAAAATCAAGTTTAAGTACTATTCCAAGGTCGACCACAAAATTAGACATAATACCAAAATCTTATTGTTAATGAAGGAAAAGATACTATTTCCAAATTGGCTTTAAGTTGCTAATAGGAATAATCAACACTTTTATGATTATTGATTATAGAGTTTTAAGGTATAGTTGGTCATTAAAAAAAAAAAAAAAAAACTACTACCAACTCAAGTATGTTGCTTTAAGTTTAACAAGAATCATATCCTATCTAATTTATAGCAAAATTAAGAAACCTCAAAAATATTTCAAGAAAAGAAAAGAGAAAATGGATAAACCCACACAATCATGAGTATAAAAACTCATATATGATTTATTACACAAAAAAGCAAAGAAAATTTATATCTAGTTCTAGATCTAGATATGGTGTGGTACTACAGAGATCAGGCGTTTGGGAGTTGCAGGGATCTTCGCTGTGGGGGACCTATCGTTGGGTGGTGTGTGCTCTGAACTACCACTTTGTCGATCGTAGTCATCTACCTGCAGATGTATGCTTGTCTTCTGCCTTCCTTGGGCTATGCCCCTGTAGTTTTTTTCTTTTGTTTCTGCTATTTATTTGTTTTTTGTTTTTTGTTTTTTTTTTCTGTTGTGTTTTTATTTTTATGTTTGTTATTTTTCGGTGTGTTTAGTCTGTTTGTTTGGTTTTTAATTTTTGTCTTTAGAATAAATGGTTCTCTCATTAAGGAAGTAGAAGAGAATTTAACTTTGACTATCAACCAGACGGGCTCGTTTAAAGACAACAAAAAAATAGATTTTTAGTTGCATACCACCGAGCAGAGCGGATGGAATGGGACACAATTTACAATAGCTCTATCAACACGTTCTGGTGATTTTTAAGAAATCTTCTTTTTTTAAGGATAATCTATCTCCTGCTTTTCATAAGGCTGAGTTATATATAAGCTTGAATTTCAATACTTATTGCATCATTTTTCTCTATTAATGAAAGCTTTTTTATCAAAAAAAAAAATTCATCCTATTTTCTTTAAGGCAAGTTCAGGTGGTGACCAAAAATAAAAAAGAACCAAATAAGTTGCATGTTTTTCAACTTAAGCCTTTTTATTTGCGTTGTTCCTCATAAGTTGCGTAAGTAGTAAAAGATGTAAACATTTTGTTGAAAGAGTATGATTCAAACTCATCCCTCTTTTTTGTGGCATTGAAAATTAATTATCTCTAACAATAGTTAAAAAAAAAATAAAAATAACCCTTTTCATTTGTGCCCATTTCTTAAAAAAAAAAAGGGTGATGAACTGGTTTTAGTACCTTTGTTTGTTCGTACCCTTTTGTGGACCATAGGCTAAGGGCCCACATGGGTGAGCTTGTGCTTGTGCATATTGTCTCTTTTTTGTTTCTCAACAACAATTAAGCCTATGTGGGGTGCTCTCTTTTGCTCAACCTACACATGCTTTGTTCTTTAAACTTTGTCATATGGTCCCCCCAACCCCATGTGGCCATGGCTCACTAAAGTTGCAAGCTTTTGGTTTAGGGAAAAAGCCCTATCACTTGGTCATCGAAACCAAAAACAACATTTTTCAGTTAGTTATTTGTGAATTCTTTTGAGTATTGAGAAAACATTATTATTTTTTTATTTGGTAAATTTGAACTTCTTGTAAACTATTTTATGATTTTTTTTTAAAATACTATTCTTTTTGGTTGATGTGGGTTAAATTTTTGTTTTTGCAATTAGTTGCTCTACAAGGTCACCTATCAAGTTTTGTGACAAACAAAATAGTGGTGGATCGAGGTACATTGCCAAATGTTGCCATGAATATGGAGATTATACATGATGGAGACAAGCCTTCCAAGCAAGGAAAACAACTCATAATTGAAAAGGAAAAGGAAAGAAATTATCTTTTTTTTTCCCCAATCCAATGGATGTTGAGTTTTGTATTTTTGCTGTATGGAGTAATGGTAAATTTGGCAGTAATGCAAGAGATGACCCTTTTCTGAAGGCAGATGAAGAGACAGAAATAACATCTAAAACATTTTCAGAATCAAATCAAGGAAAAGTTCGCATCTTTAATATGGAAATTGAATTTTATCAGATTGCCATAAGATGTGAAAGGTCCCCAAATCAAAAGTTGATGAGCTCTTAGCCTTTTGAGTAATAAGGTTTTGGTAATACCCTGTCAATTCGGAATCCAAAACATGAGTTAGGGTTGGGACTTGGGAGTACATCATGGGCCCTTGAAAATTACATGCCACTAAATAATAACAATATTTATTTTCCAGAGAAAAGCCATTTAGATTGTGACAATTTTGTTCTCACTCCTCTCAGGATTTTTGCTTCATGCTAAACTAAAGACAATAAAACATTCACCAAATTAGCAAGAATATCAGGCATAAATAATTTGGCAGTAAGGTTGATGCCCTAATACATTCATCAAGATTCTGAGACTTTATGGGGGAATTGAGCAACTGATTAATCAAGCTTATGAGCCCTATATTTGAGCATGCAATGATATTGACACTTCGTCCTTCGTGAATTTTCAGATGATAAACAAATAATTTGTACATGATTCATGAAACAATAAGACTCAGGATTTCTGAGCAAATAATTCACAGGTGATTATATCATCCATTGATGCAGCAGACCTCCCTGCACCCAAAACCGGAACAATATTGAATATGGGCTCAGTCCCCATTTGAATCCTCCTGCCCGTTTGGCAAAGTTCTTTTAAAGCACTTGTGAACAAATGTGACAGTGCCTCCAGGGTCATGCCAAGGCTTGTTGGGAAGTAGATCCTCAATGTCTATAAAAGGCCAATATAATAGGTCATCAGTTACCAATTAAAAGACAGATTGGAAGAGAGGAAGTCTATAAAAATGGAACGGGTATTATAGCACACAGCACACACTGACCAGTTTCCTTAATCAACACATAAAAGCAATCAGAATCTAAGAAAAAGAACAAAGAAATAAACCTAAACGACAAAAAAAGATCTAAGGAACTTACCATTATGTCTTCCCAAGAAAAATCATTCTCCATAACCACCTTATCAAGAAGATAAATGCAAAATATTAAAACCCTTTCCATCGGTGCCTTAGTGAGAGCATTTTGTTGATCCTCATCATTCTCATTGGCACCTTGAGACTCATTACAGATTTTTGCAACAATGTCATTTTTAATAGACAAAAGAACTGCACATATACTCCCACTGACAACACATTTCTGAATGCAAGAATCATGCCATGGCGCCTGCTGAAAACCCCAGTGGTTCAACAGCATAGTAGAAGAAGGGTTCTGCACAGTTGCATTTGCCACGTCCACATCCTTTGGGACAAAAAGAAGAGGCTTCACTTCAACAAATGCTCTGCAATAACCAGAGAGATGATGAATGTTGGAGTAGCCATTTCAAGAGAGGTACCAGCCAGGTGAATATATCATATAGCCATTTGTTGTGACAACTAGCAGCACAGTGAAAAGGAATTTACAAAAAACTAGGATTTTTTTTCCTTTTAATTATTTTCTCATAAGGAAATCTGAACAGATATTTGAGTTCCAGGTTGGAAAGAAGCGTTAAGCAGTAATGATAGCCTTAAGAGTTGCATGAATGCTGCTTAAGAAATTGTAAAATGTAGCCACAAGGATTAATTACTGGGATACAATGGTTTATTTTGACAAGAAGCCAGAATTATCACAACTATGAATAGGACTCCAACTTCGATCTAGTCTTTCAATCAAATATGGAGATGTAATAATGCTTGGATCAGAACAAGAGCTTTTAAGTTCTTCCTCAGCCTTTGTGTTTGGAGCTATGTAGAACATGTGCATGCTGATAGTAAATATTATTATTTCACATAAAGTTATTTCTCACAGACAATCCAGGCAATGCAGAAAAGAGATTTCTAAAAGCTAAAAGAAAATAGAAAACATGTCCCACAGAATGTGGATAAAGATTGCTAGTAACAGATATTTGTACGGAAAAACCAGAAACATGCATATGCAAGAATTACCTTTTTGGCAGATCAGGCACAAGGACATATAGAAATATGGGATCAAGAACTTTATGCATGTTTCCTTCTTCTAGTTCAAGCATTCTCATCTTCTTAATAAAAGAGTCCATATTCTTCTGAACCATAAGTCTATCTGACAATGGTATTTGTTTTGAACAGTAAATGGTGAAGAGAACAGCAGAGCTGCATATTGAACAGTCAAAGCATTTTGCCACTGCTTCACTATTTTCTAGTGCTTGTTCTAATTCAGCAGCAGGGCCTCCACTGCATAGTCTCATTGTGGGAGGGTCTAGTCCTAACTGTCCAGCCATGTAAAGTATTTCCTTATGCAACGTTGCCTGAAAGCAAACAATTAAACAGAGGACAATGAGATTCACATCGTGAGTGCTAATACAGTTAATTTCACACAAGCAATGCACTGGCATTTGCATTGAGATCTTAGGGAAGTAACAAGTTTAATGGATTACTTCATACACTGCCATCTTAGCAAAAAAAAAAAAGGTGGAATGCAGTTATCTTGTCGTTTAAATTTGGCAAATTTTCACAATCTTGAATTCTCAGAACACACGAGGACACCTCTATCCCTTGGAATAAAGACGATCATCCTCACAAAAGTAAACTCAGTGCCGCAATTTTTTCATCAACCTGAGAAAAATGTTGGTTCAATGCAAATAAACCCAGGTAAATCGATGTACCTGGCTATATGGTCCAATGCAACTTGGTGCCCATGAGGATATACTTTGCACATGCAAAACATTTTTGCTTTGGTCATTTGCTACAAGAACTTCAATGTACGCCCTTCCCAAATCCACTTGCAACAAGGGCAGTTCTATCGTACTGCGGGATGGCACGCCAAATGGGCACTTCTCCTGAGTAATGAACTGAACATACATCTCATTTGCTGTAGTAAACTCATTCATGTCAGCTATGTAAAGATGGATATATACAACATGCTCCCAGCCATAACCATATCCTGCAAGCTGTGATTCAATATCTTTTAGAACAATCTTTAGATCCTCATGCAAAGCTGTCAATCAAAAAACGGAGAATCAGAAAGAATACCGAATATCACATAGATCAAGAACATACTTTTCAGCACTAAGATAAAAAGATCCAAATCCTTTTACCTGTTGAAGTATGGCATGAATCTTGCAACCAGCATGAAATGGAAAACGTATTATCCTTCTGTGTTTTAGAGATACGAAGTCTATCATGTTTAACTTCAGCTAAATCAGAGATTTCAGCAGTAGTTTGACAATCACCCTCCCTGCTTTTCAAGCAGTCTCCTTGTACTTCAAATACAGAACCTGTTTTTTCTGGGTATAAATCATTGGTTTTATTATTGCCACTTAATAAAGCAGCCTTCTTATTTTCCAAGTGAAACGCTAAAGGATGGATGACCCCAACTGGAGCTATAGAATCTGAAGAGTGCAGTACAATTTCAAACTCATCGAGCACAATTCTGCCATTCTAAAAATTAAAATGTTATGAAGATGACAAATATTCAAAGCAAAATAAACATATAAGTGCAAACACTAGAAACTTCAAGAGCAATAACAAACTATAGCAAGAAAAACATCTCACTTGACAGGACAGTTTAGCAACAAGGAGATCCAGACAGAAAAGTAACTGAAATTTCCCTTAATCATAAAACACCATCCATAACAATATAGACAAGCAAAAGAGGCCTGTTGGAAACCCAATAGGATCTAGTTTAATATTGTAAAAGGAGTCACATGGTAAACTTACGACAAAGAGAGGGCAGTCAAGGGTTAATGTTTCATATTCCCCTCCTTCACCGCATACATTAATGCCATACAACCTGCCCAAAACATAACAGATTGAATTCCATAGGTATGCAGCTATGCTTCAGAATGAAGGAACTACAACAATAGGAAAAGGAAAAGACATACTCTTTCAACTTGTGCAGATGTGGTTTCAAGAAAGATATTTCTTTCCCCAAATGCTTAGCTGGGTCCAATCCCATGGCCGCAACCTATTGCATTAAATGCATTCAAATTCATATTGAATGTTTGCTTTCAGATACATTGGGACCAACATGTATGGTAATAAATTGTTCTAATAATTCAGAATTTAAACTAAAATTACTTGTGCATTGAAAATATGAAGAAATGTGATATGTGCATAAAACTGAGTTGTTTCTCAGATCATATGAAAGAGTAATAAGTTACTGCCTTTGCAAGCACTGCAACTCTTTATAGTAAAATGGAATTTAGTCATTGATCTACTTCAAAGATTTATAAAATAAAGAAGCTGTTTCAAGCTGGTACTTAAGAGAGAATCAGGTACTACCACAATATTCAACAATGAGAATGAAAAATTTAGCAAATATTTTGGAGATCTATTACTGAATGCAAACAAATCATTGTTTATGCAGCATTCTGTAACATAAATGATAAATCATAAGAATAGCACATCAATACAAAAGGCATATAAATAGAAATTGCAAGATTTTACAAACAATTAAAAACAACATAGTGCAGAAAATCAGTACCTTCACGGTGATAGCCACAATCCCATTTGTTATCTGTTCAACCAAAAATAAAATTATCCCACAAGGTTATAGGACCAAAATCTTGAATTTTGACTATCAAATACAATTTACCATTTCTTGAAGAAGCACTGACTGATCTTGTCTCCATAAATATGATAGAGAAACAAGCCCTAACCTTGAACAAACACTTTCCACTCGTAACCTCTGATAATCAGATGCAATAGCACCAGAAGATACTGCTGAGATAGAAGGGATCTGTCTTTTAACTTCATCTAACAAAATAAACATGTCTTCAACTTCATCACCTGGAGTTGTCCTGTAGTTGAGCTTTTGATCCCTATACAATGCACAAATATGACTAGAAACTCTTAAAATGGAGATAATTGCATTCACCTGTATTAATGGATCCAGAACATTTCCCCCAAAAATGGCAATTTCCCAAAGAATTCTTTTTTATCTTTTTCCTATATGACTTGTTTAGAAGAAAAAAAAAATTATTAATTAGCAATTGAATTCTTGAAAATCATGTCATTTTTGTCACAATTTTGTTTTTTGAAAACTCGTAATTTTAAGTTGAAAGAAGTGAATTTTAGCAACTATAGCATTCCAAACACAAGAACTGACCAAATATAATTCAATTAGATTGAGTTCTGGCAACTTTTAGACTTTCTAAACACACACCCAACATAAACTTAATTTCAGAGCCAATGGTCAATACAATATAACTACATGAACTTCAGATGACAATCACTGCAACTTTCCCAAGTCCTTTCTACTCCTACATAAAAATTAAAATGTGAAACACTTATCCACTCTGCTTTCAAAGCCATTAAATTATCCATACACTCTTGGCATCTATTCACTAACCCGAAACAACACAACAGGTTTCACAAATAACAGGTTCTTGCCTGGTGGATCCTTGTATTCGTCGTCTGAACAATGGAACACCCATGCACTCTGCATAGCTAACAATTATTTGGTGCCCAACCTGTAAAAATCAATCCAAAATAGAATCAGATAGCATAAAAAAAAAAAAAAAAACCAATCAATCAATCAATACTTTGATACACATACAAAGAAATAGAGACTCACAGTTTGATACATGTAGCTATCTAATTCATCAACTGAGTCATCAGCGGGCAACAAATTCGCCAATGCAACAATCTATCACACATCAATTCAAAGATGAGTAAACAGGATAAAAGAAAACAGTGAATGAAAGAAAATGTATGATTTTTTTTTTCCTCGAGAAACAAACAGGAAACTTACCTCGTGACCGTACTGGATGCATTTCATCATGGCATAACAGCTGTCCTTGCCGCCGCTGACTAGCGCCACCACCTTCATCTTTACTCGCACTAACAGCTTTTTTGTGTGGTGCGGTCAGGTTAGGGTTTAAGTAGGTTTTTTGACGATGGTTACTTATAGCTAAGCTGCTGTTACTTCCACTGCTGTTTGAGTTTGTCTTAAATGATCAAAGGAAATCCGTATTTTCTTTTGGTTTCCTTCTTCCCGATTCCTTTTACATCTATTACTATTTTCAAAAATTATTTTTCTTCAAAAAAAAAAAAAAAATTATTTAATCCCTTTTTTATTTTATTTTTTTCAATAAAAAATTTATCAAATGCGTTGATTTGGTTATTATCATTAATTAATCAGATAGTTTGAACTTTTTTTTTTATAACAAATAAATCTTGACAAATTAAACGTTAAACAACTAATATAATAAATCAATACAAAAATATTAAGTTGAATAGTATTTTTTTTATAAATGTAATGGACCAACCATCCGTGATCTTATACTTGGGAAAATTATAAATTCAAGATAAATTATTTCGAGCAATTCAATTTTTTTTTTTCTCAAAGTGAGAGTTTAATGTGTTCAATCAGATGAGTTTTTCTGTTTATTTGAAGTGAAATAAAAGTATAAAGATTTAAGTTTTTTTTTTAATCCAACACTTTACATATGTTAGAAACAAGATTTACTATAGCAGTAGTACCTATGTTATTGGATAGGGGAATGTATGATTTAACTACCGAGTAAATTTTTTCACTAATTTTTTGTGAGATGTATATATTAAAGAGCTCTTACTCTATCAATTAAAGAGTAATTAAGTGATAATTTTTTTCAAAAGATATTTTAAGATGCAAATTCAATACCATTAATTAAAAGAATAACTACCATTTGTACAGTGTGCATATTTCCAAAAAAAAATAATTGTTTGATGCGAAATTGGCTGACTCCCAAGAATTCCTCTATAGATTTACGGAATCTATCATTTGTAAATAATCAATGTGACATAGGACGAGTAGACGACTAATAAACTAGTGCCTTAAGTTCTTTTGCTATTTGTTTATCAAGAGATCCGCTAAATCGCGGGTAATTTTCACTTATAGTAAGATTCAGAAAAAACGTGAAAGCCAAAAATGCATCCTGGTTCAAGTCATTTAAAGTAATGGAACTATAAAATCATGAGAAATTCTAGGGTTACTTGAATTTTATGTTACTTTTATTTTACTTTGTTTTAGTCACTATTGGATGAGAGTGTATTTTATCATCCAATGGTGATTATTAACAAAGTACATTTTATTTTGTAAAAATCAAAGTAACCTTATAATGCACCCAAAATCATATATTGCACGTAACTTATCAGAGAATAAAAAAAAAAGCAAGAAAATTACAAGATTTGCAGGAAAAAAATTCAGAATAATTGATAACGAATCACAAAACGGGAAAAAAAGGTGCACTCTCTCTCTAGATAGTTCTGTGCAACAATACCCTTGGTTTTATGGTTTTCAATTTTCATGGGGGTTTACCCCTGCTCCTTTCTCTTTTGTTTATGGTTTTATTTTATAATAAGATGTTTATCTTTAGTTGTGTTTTGTGGTTGATAGCTCTAGTTATGTTAGTGTTTTGGTGCAGGGCATGCTGCCTCTGTTTTGTGTTTTGGTGCAAATGGTATATCCACTGCTTTGTAAGCTTTGAAAGCTTCTTTTGGTTTGTAGAGAAGTTTTTTTGGTGCACAAGAGGTGTGTGCAGAGATGCCACATCATCACTGGGTAAAGTGAAGGTTGGGTTGGTTACTAGTGATCACAAATGGCTATTAGCTCCTGGCGTCCTCTACTTTATCTGTTTTCACAGGGTCTTGTTCCTAACAATCACCGGATCTCTCATCAATATGGCTTGGCAAGACTCCCCAACAAAGCAATCTTTTCAAGAGTTGGCGGAGTTTGCGTTACTTCTAAGGATCTCTGCCACTTCTTTGGCTCTGATCCCTTCATGTCTCCAGGACATAGTCACCTCCAGCAGCTTAGGTTAGAAGTTGTTCACCATCTAGTTGTCGTCAGTGCTTCAGACGCTATTGATGGCGGCGAGGAGCGACTGTCTTCTAAGGTCAAAACCCTAATGTTAATGTTTATATCTTTGGGATTTTCTTATTTATAGCCCTGTTGTTCAAAAGCCTACATGTTATATTGACCTTTTAATTGTGTTGGCCCTTTAATCTAATTTAATGAATATATTTTATGTTTGTTCAAAAAAAAAAGGAAAAAAAAGGGAACCAGAAAAGAGAGATATAAAAGAAAGTTCAAAATTAAAAAAAAAAAAAGTACATGTGAGGAGAGAGAGAGAGTGTAGGACACATGGCGAGGAAAGAGAAAGTGTAAGACACGTGGCGATGATGTGATATAATTACATGTGTTTTTTAAATAAAGCTTAACTCTTTTATTTTTTATGAATTTCCTCTACACTTTTATTTCTATATATTGAGTTCTTACAAATTAAGGATCTAATATATGACAAAATAAAAGTGTAATAATTTTAAATGAAGGATCAAATATATGATAAAATAAAAATGTAGGCACTTAATATATGGTAAAATAAAAGTATATGAACTCAATATATAGAAATAAAAGTGTAGGAAGAAAATTCGGAAAAAAATAAAAGTGTAAGGGGCAAAATATTTGATTATGCCTTTAAATAATAAAAAAATGAGATACCACAATAAAACTTTATCCAAAAATTAGGTAACATAAAGGGAAAATTAGCCACTCTGTTATAAAGTAAATGGTGATTCCATTTTTGCTTCAGATTATAAGAACTGACCCGTTCTTCCTATATTATAACCGCGAAGATACTTGAAACCCTCAAATAGACCAAACTTCTATATAGTATTTATAAAGGCAACGTTGATCCTATAGGAAGATTGATGATTGCAGAAAATGGACACGGAACCCTGAAATTTACCAAACCAGGTCACCATATAAAACCAGACGCGAACAAAAAGAGGACAGAGAAGATGAGCATGTAAAATTTGGCAGGGACAGGCATCCATCAGCTTCTTGATCCTGTAAAAAAATACTTCCCAACTCCACCGCGCATTTGCTAACAGGCAACCCCTGATTTGAAAATTCTGAAGAATTTTCGCAAACAACATTCTATCATTTGTATACAAAGATTTTTAACAAACAACGTGCTATCATTTGTATACAACAAGTGGAGAAGGGATGACGGGCAGTAGTAGATATATGACGATCCAAATGAAAAAGAATGGTAACGGCAAAGCCTAACCAGCACCAATAAGCTACCGTACAGACCAAAAGAACCAACTGCTAAATCAAAATGGAAAAGATCTTGACATAAGGTCATATCCTACAAATTGATCATAGAAAAAAAAATTCTGCGCTACTTCAATCTGGAAAATCAAAATCTCGCCACTGAGCAACTGCCCCCTCTTTTCCAGGACCATCAGCATTATGAACAAGGACATTGATTATAACATTCCCTGTTGCATGTCAATACGCGCATACAAAGGCTTTGATAATTTCTCAGCTGGCAATTGAAAATTTTTCATTCCACCCTGCTTCGCTTGGACTTTCCTTTGTAAATTTCTGAGCTGCTACATCCTGTTGAAAGAATGATCCTTTGAATTTACTGTTCTTCAGGCCTTAGTAGATGAGGAATTCAGGCATTTTGTGCAAGCATCTTCAGCCAAAAAAAAAAAAAAAGAAGCAGCACTAATAAGTAAAACATTCATAAGAAAAATGGAGCTAAGAAAAAATGTAGCTATGCCCAGCACCAGGCAAGATGAGAAGATTTTAAGCAAGCAAGCAAAGCGGTCACGCCAAAGACTGAGAGCACATTAGACAACACCGGTAAAGCTGACAGAAGTTTCTCAGAGCACCATCACAAGATATATAGTATAATTCAAATAAAGCAGCAAAAGCCGGTGGTATTGCTAAAGAACACAGAACCAGTAAGGCTCACCTACAGTGGGTTTTGAAGACACTTGTCATCTAATGCCACAACCATGCAAAGCAATTAAATGATATGATAATATAATCAACTCATTGTGAATCTACCATCACTAGTTTCTTTTGCTGACCCAGGCAGCTGTTACTCATCTAGGAGATGAAACAGCACATACTATGAACAAGCCAGTGCATAACTAGAATTTTAAATGCTCAACCCTTATCTCATAAGGTAAATGCTAACTTGCAACTTGCAAAACAAAAAAGAGTGGGCCAAAAAAGACAAAGCAAATTTCATTCCAACAGTATAATGTGACTGCACAAGTTGCAGTGGTTTTACCTAATTAAACTCAAAATGGAGCCTCAAGTGATTCATCCCAAACTTCTGCACTGCCATTAGAGGCATCTTCAACATCTTCCTCCATTGAAAGCCTAATATATTCCCTATGCGCAAAGCGATCCCACTCTGTCAATGTTGGATTCTCACGTTCCTGTTTTGTTAAAATGTCACCAAGACCATCATCAACAGTCTCCAGCAACTGGATTATTACAACAGTTTCTTAAATTCAAAATTTGAGCACTAAATATCAAATAAGCAGCAAATACCTGACGGATCAGAAATGGATCACGAGTTTCAAAGGCCATAAACTTATTGAGGTTGAAAAGGATATTAAAAACATTTCCTGAAAGTTTACAGCCTTTTATGTCACGTAATGTGAAAAAGCTCTCATCCTGCATGTAAAAAACTTCATGTGTCAAAACCAGATTATCTACAGGATTATTGCATTTAGAGCAATGATGAAGGAAACTGGATCCTAATTGCCAGCCAAGTGCAGCACATGCTATCTTCTTGAAAATCAAGGAACAGTTGACAATTGATTTGCCTGCCGCCTTGGCACTATAATTGTCACTTCAGAATTAATGCCAGGTGTTATAAGAAACTTCATTTATGTACAATGCACACTGGCACCAAATGTCAACCAGTATAAGCACCCAAGGTTTTTTTTTTTTTTTTGCAACAGGTTCTGAATCTGATATAGATCAAAGAAAAGTTGAACTACCCATAAAGTCACAGAAGAGAAAAGGGCGGCAAACCTCTGGTCCAATCATGTCAATTATCTGGCATAATATATCTTCAAAAAGCACAGGCTCTTGGCCCATGCATTCCATGCGATGCAACTGCTCTTCATAAAAGAATTGCATTTCATTCCTTGTCAAAACTCCATTTCCATCCAAATCGATGCATTTGAACCTAAAATAAGATGATGCAAAAGAATTATTCAATCACCGGCACAATATTCCCGTTGCCATTTGGAAAAAGAGAAATAACCAGAGAGGCATGCGCATAATTTGGTATAAATCTAAATTCCATAAGAAGCAATATATGATAGCTGTATGAAACATTATCATAACAAAACAAGAACAGAGATTTCAAACTGCCTTCAGCAAGTATGGTAATCTGCCTGACCCTCTCACTCATCCCATTTAAAAAATAGCTTTTTTTTTTGTTTCCCACAAAGATTTTCCCAGATCAAATATGTTTTTTTTTACCCTATTTTTCACTATAATAATTGCATAAACTTCAGGGGTGGACCAAAACTCATCTACCTCGAACAATTTTCAACGACACAAATATGCTTCATTTGTCCTCAATCATAAAAATTCGTGAATATATACTACAGCACTTTATCTGTGATCTACTGAATGAAAAATATTAAGGTGGAGGTATTCCCAATCATAGCAGATAGAAGACAATTGCTATTATTGGTGCATAAAGTTCAACCTAACACCTGTAATTCTGAACAAGATGTCAAATCATACCAATACTCGAGACTAGGCTCAGATGACTTATCCTCCTCTGACAGTATGAAGTACACAAAATCCTCATATCCCATCTTCCCTTCAACCCTACTAGTAAACTTCCTCGGAACCTGAAACAGTATTACACATAATCAGATCTTTCAAAAATGATGATGATGATAACATTAGATACAGAATTAGAAGGAAGAGAAGATGACAGAAATATGGAATGTTGAAGAAATGATAATTTCTTTCTACAGGTAGCAGGTGACTGAACTAAGTACATAGGCATTATCTGATGGACACAAACCTGGGAAAATATTCTATCAACAATCCGGTAGGTAAGTGCATGGTTACCATATCTGATCAGGTTCTCTTTGTCGATCAGAAAATCGTGATCTGTGTCCAGTTCCCAAAACTTGCAGTATATCACATAAAAGTGTTCATAAGAGAAGTACCTGTGTACATGATGAGTTTAAAAGAAATTCCAAATAGCATGTTTCTCAGCATATTTCAAGGAATTTGACAAATATTGCTTCAAATTGTATGAAAACTGCAGTAGGGCATATTTTACAAGATCAGACAAAAAAGGGTTTTCTACAGCTCAGCTCAGCCAAACCTCAATTCAGATGAGTTTGTTAAAGAAAATCGATGCTGGCGTTTAGACAAGTTACCAACCTCAAGACCTTATTCAGTCGAGTTCTGTTAAAGAAAATCTATGCCAGCTTTTTGATAAGTTACCTACCTCAAGACTTTGTTAATGTCCTCTTCTTCATCTGCATGCTGCATTGCATCGATCAAGTCTCCACGTTTCAGCTCTCTGAGGGTAAGATGACCATTCCCAGATCTATTCATGTAGTAAAATATTCTGTATATTACAGTTTCAGCTGGCAAATCATAGAGAGTGAAATTTTAACAAAGTGCACCATAGTCAATGTACAGAATCCACAATAATGCAACATCCACGCCTGAAAACAATTAAAACCGAAAAACTTCCTTAACCTTTTAGGCATACCATGTGATTTCTTTGAGATTGAACCCTAAATTTACCATTTTAAGAAAGGGACTATCTATAAAGGGGCAGATCGAAACTAAAAAGCATTTCTTGAAATCATAGTGAGGTTTGATTTTTGTGAAAGATCAAATTATCTTGGGCTTGACCCCAATTAACAGAACTTTTTTTTTTTTTTTTTTTGAGCAACCCAATTAACAGAACTTAAAATCCATTTTTTGCTCTCATTCAATTTCCATAGAATAGCCAACAGTTCTATCACCAGATTCACTTCAAAATATTAATATGAGCAGGTTTAGGTAATTTACAAAGGTGGTTCCCCACAACAATGATGCATTAGCATCTCATTCATCTGAATATGCAAATGCGTCTATATCTGTAAATATTACTATTCTAATCATAATATAACATATACACAATAATCAGCTAAAGCAGAAAATAACTAAAGATGCTTGACTGGCAGTGTACAAACCGTATCTCTCTTGAAATTCTGGCGTGCTTTGTAAGAACTCTAATCCTGGATGAGTTGCCAATAGTTCTCGAAGCACAGGTTTAAAATCGTCCTGTTATAAATTGTATAAAATTCTAAAATGAGATTAACATCATGGAGATGAGGACATCCAAAACTATAGCATAACATTATACATATGCGTAGAAAACTATGGTGAAATGATATCCAAAACCAGCAGCAATTCCATGATATTACAACAAAAAAATGGCATGAATTATGTGTTCATGCAACTTATGACAAAGGACAATGCTCTACCTGAGTGAGGTATCTGAGATCCGGTTGCTTAAGAATTTTATAAATTTGGGTCGCCATATCCATTGTCAGCATGTTGCCATGTATCCAGTAATTAATGAAGGCATCCCTACAAGGAAATTAGGTGCACGACATATGTAAAAATAAGAATTAAATGCTTTGTTCTTGAAGTTCACCAACAACTGAAAAAGACATTATTCAATGATCCTAGTGTTTAATGAGTTGGAAAGCCAAACCAATAAAAATTAAGTATTTAATTAAAGTGATAAAAACTAAACCCTAATAGCACATTAGTGAACCCAAGATGGCTTGACATTATTGGTTTGACCTTCCAACTCATCAAAGACCAGGTTCATTATAAAATTTCTCGAATTGAAAGCACTTGTGCAAAATGGCATCAGCCAATGGTCTTTCATTTATTTCTTGTATGATAATTTGGAAGGTGCAATAAATCTCACAAAAGAGAGAGGAATTATACGCACAAACGGAGAAGCAAATCCCAATAATGAGTTTTAACTTTAAACCAGTCCCCATTGTTTAAGCTGACAACATACTACAACCTAATTCACTCACATAATAAGTGATCATCAACAAGGTTACAGGCAAGCAGTTCTTATTAAATTCTGCTTGACTGGATAGCATGCAGTCCCAGAACCACAACTCGTAGTCTTGAAAGCTTACCATGTTAAATATATTCATAGCTATAAATCAACAAGCATATTACAATTCAATTGCACAAATGCAAGAATGCAACTATTCCCTTGTACGATATAGTTCACTAATTTTCCAATTGGATCACTCAATGATACCCTCTAGAATTATAACCCACGAAAACCAACCAAATGCATGCTACATGGGCTTCATAGGTCAAGATAAGCAAGGGGAAGATGATGATCTGCAGTAATGAGGCACTTGATTATGATTCTAGGAGTAGGGTAAGCATTATGGAATGCCTCCTTCCCCCATTAAAAGTATGTTACTCCAAGAATTATCAAATGAAGTAAGATGATGATAAGTTTGTCATCATCACCTAAGGCCGCAATTTCTAGTACAGAAGAACCTTACCATGCTTTAACTCCTAAAAAATTGTGATTACACAAGTCAATAAGATTTACATTCAAAAAGGATGTATATCGAAAACTTTCAAATTCTAAATCAGGCATTTAATTAAGGTATTGCCAAGTAAATTGATTCCAGTAAAATGATAACTCAAACAGGCAAGAGATCTCAAGTATTTATAACATTAAATATCAAGAGATAAAAAAAACTGCAATCAAAATGCAAAGTGTTCCTCTCCACAATCACTTTTATAGCAGCAAAAGAAGCACATACCTTGTGACAATACCATTAACATCAATCCTTCTAAAGAGAATCGATGAAAAGAATGAGGGAAGCTTGCATATTTCCTTTGTAACAGATTTAAATTCTGAACATGCAAAAGGAAAAAAAAAAAAATCAGTTCAGATATATATATTGAATGCAAGAGAAGGATGAGTTTCATGTACATCTCACCATGTATCTGCAGTCCATCTGAGCGGCCATAAAAGAAGTGATTGATCCGTAACAAACATTGTTCCTTTAATTCGTTTGTAGGTGGACGACCGTTTTGAAAGTAAAACTGCAAGTATTCATATAGCAAAAGGTCAGCTACCTCAGTCCAGGAAACAAGACTATATGAGAAAATTCAACGTAGCCTATGCTGTTAACGGGAAAGGTAAATAGATTTTCAACAAACCTGAGGTATCAACTCCTTTACTGGCTCACTGACTACTTTTAGAGGAGAACCTAAATTAGAAAGGCCAGTCCTCTGCTTCATTATACGAGGGGAACCCGCTGTACTCCTGGGGGAAAGTGGAGGAGTGCTTCCTCCAGGAAACATGGAAGGTAAAGCACTGCTTGTGGTGGAAGCTGCACTAGAAGAGCTTCCGGTGACATTCAAGGGAACACCTGCCTTAGCATCATTAAGCAATGATGTCACCTGGCCAAAACATGCAAAAAATGAGAAAACAACCATACTGTATCATCTATGCTCAAAGCTGCTGCCAATAACCTAGCCATTCACAACATTATCCTTAAGTATTCAATTCCTACACACTAATTACTTCAGGCTACAGACTAATCGTAATGATAAACTAACAATAAAAAGATATATAACATCTCTAAGCTTCTAAAATATCTTAACAACTGCAAATATATATATATCAAATCATAAACATATTATCCGAACATGAACATGAGAAGCTCAAAAAAGAAGTACCAGACGGTTAGCGTCAGGAAGAGCAAGCCACTGCTCAAACAGCTTCTGTGCAAAGTCAGGATATGCTTTGAGCGACAAAGGAGCTACCTCCGGTAGCTGTAACAACTCCGCATCCAGCATCGTAACATCGCTATCAGCAACAGGACTCGTATCCATCATTTGAATCAAATCGTATCAATCCAAACATATATAGATCGTGCAATCCAGATTTCACCAAAGCTGAACGCTCTAAGTTTTTTCTCTCGAAAACGTAAGCTAATTAGAATCTTATATAAGTATAAAAAGAAGAAGATCGAGAAACTCAGATTTGTAGCTGAAGAAGAAAAAGAAGCAGCAGCAGCAGCAGCAGCTTCAGCTTCAGCTTCAACCCTAGATCTTTACAAAATGGAAGAAGTTTCTGTGTTGTTTTTGTGTAGAAGAGGAGGTGATTGGATGGAGAGAAAATTATGGAAAGTGAACGAAAATATTTTTGTTTATGGTGTTGCAGTGATGATCTATGGATGCGATTCAAAGGGACTATTATTATTATTATTTATTACTGTGAGAAATGGAAATGCAGAGATTTGAGCAAAGGACAGAGAGAGTGACTGTCTGACTGAGGGCGTTTGTGTAAATGATAATTTGCCTGAAAATGGTGGAAATTGGAAAAAAGAGGAGACACGTGTCACTCTGCTGGTCACGTGCTTTACACGTGATCTTTGAACCGTCAATTTTTTTTCTTCTTTTTTTTTTGAAAGAGTCAACTTTTTTTCAGTATCTAATATTATTATGAAACGATATAGTATTATATTAATAATTATATGTATTAATATGGATTAATTTATTATTATGTTTTTATAAAAAATTTAATTAATTTGTTCCTTCAAAAAAAACTGAAAGATATCATATATATATATATATATACACACACTCATAAAAGATGTATAAAAAAAAAGTTAATTTGCTAAAGGTTGAGTAGTTTAGTGATGTTGCTCTCTTTAAAGCATATATAAGTCAAAGAATCGATTCTTACATCTCCTCTTTTGTTAAAAAAAAATTAGATACTAATAATTTGGGATTAGCTAGTAAGAATTTGTTCTCACTTAAAACAACGTTATAAATTCGAGTCATAGGTATATGTAATCACGTTACATCAATTGTTGAAAAACTTTTGTCATTTTTATAATTCTGTTTTAGACGAAGTGAATAGTAAACTCTGAATACCATTAGTTAGATTTTAATTTTTTTATTAATTTTTTTAATCGATGTACAACAAAGGAAAAGATGAAATTCAAACCCAGATTATTTGAATGTCAATAGAAGTCATTTTGTCATTTAAACTAGGGCTCACCAGCCTGATCAACAATTTAGATTTTAATTATTACAGAGTCAACTTGGTTAAGTTGTATTTTCAAATAATTTAGCACTTTGATATTATCATGTAACGGTCATGTTGTTCAAAGGATATGAAAAATTAAGTCTAGAATTGGACCTATCAGCCAATAACACCAGGATTTAGTAGATTAGGAAAGCGATCTTATACCTTGCATTTATTAACAGAAAAATAATAACAATATTTTATATTTGCATAAATTCAAAGATATATTTTAATGAATTAATTAAAGATAAGAAAATTACAAAACTGATAAAAATTGGGAGTCAAAGCACTAGATTAGGACAAGAAATTTTTTTGTTGGATAACAGATAGATGGGGTCTTGGCTGTTGAACTTTTTGATCATTAGGTTTGGAAAATCATTTAGTTAAAGGGCTATACTGTTTTGAAACTTGAAGCTGAAAACGTTGACTGTACCACAGTAAGATGTATAATAGAAAATGAGAGTAGGGTCAGATTCAATCATTCAGCAAGGAAATATTGAGTATATATTGTCCCTTTGCCTTGGGATACTGATATTACAATGGGCAATTTCAACAGTTTAATCTGATAGTTGTAATACTATAAGCACATGAGTATTCTACCCATGATTGCAAATTTTATGCTGCTAAGACTATGCGTCGGTACCGACATTTTCTGGGGAGATTACTGTCTTCTGGATGAATTTACAGATATTACATGACAACAACCCGTAAGAACGGCAGCATATCCTGCACTTCCAGCAACTTAGATAAGATGAAGTGCATTGTAATTTTGCTGAAGAAATATGTATATTGATAGGATGGAATACGAAGACTTCCCCTGAATAAAGCAGCACGATTTTACATCAAAAGCAATGCACTAATGTTCATCGTCTGCTCTTATTTGTGCCGATTGTGAGGTGCTCGAAACTTCGTAGCTGATCGTTATGATTGTCTCTTGTGGCAGTACCATGAGAGACTTTGGGCTCGGTTCCAGAATGGATTCTATGGGTGGTAGACAGACGACTGCTATTTGAGAACAGCCAACTTGATCGACTCTCACTGCCTGCGACAGTGAAACTTAGCCTGCTGCTTGAAGCAACAGCCTTCTTTGATATGCTGCCATTGCGAGAACTGCGGCCTTTTTCTGAGCTAGGTCGCTGAAAAAGATGGAGGAAAAGTGCAGCTATATTTAGCACCACAGACAAGGAAGAAATTGGCAGAGTAGAATAGCTTGTCAAAGCTCTGATGCTAGACCACTAGCCAAGGCACAAAGGTAAAACATTTTATAATTTCCGTTACTTACTGCATCCTTAGATGGTGATGCATCTTCTGTTGCCCTGTTCTTCATGCGATCACTATGCTGTCCAACACCAGAAGCAAGCCTTCTACTGAATGCTTCAAGTGCGCCTGAAGATCTATCACGAACCTCATGTCCTACTAGAAAACACACAAGACACAACAGGAAGGCCTTTATTTTCCCAAAACATGGAGAGGGAAGTAAGGTTGCATAAATACAACCCAAAAATGAATAGACAAATGGTAGCTATTTCAACCCTTTGCTTGACTCTGAAGCATCTGTATCAAACATGGATGCTCGGACATGGGTAAGACAAGTCAACACTCAAGTAACTGGAAAGTCAATGAAATCTTGGAAAATTTGTGAGTAAACACTGGACGCACTCACATTAGATATTCATAACAAGTCCTGAAGTAAAAGTGATATAGGTCCAAAATAACAGTATCAAGGACCACTCTAGCAGCCTACAACAAAAAGTTGACTCAGAAATCATGAGTAGATCACTTCAACAAAGCAATGTGCTATCTTGAAAAGCTCACACAAATCAGTGACATACAGAATTAACATTCCCCTCTACACCTTCTTATCTTGACAAGGAACACACCTGGAGACTTTTCTGCTTGTTCGAAGGATTGCCGAGGTTTTAAACCAACTTTCCCGCTAGATTGCTGAAACAGACAGAAGAAACAGCATAATGAATACAACATGAGAAGAAATCTAAACGAAAGCAGCAACAAGAGCTGACCCGTTGTCTGGAACTGGAGCCAATGTGAGGATACTTCAATATAGTCCAGTCAAAGACATAATCAAACTGATAACCTGCACAAACAAACCATGTCAACAACACAACTAAACCATGCAATTTGTGTTATTATACCATAGACACCAGTTGTTGTTCCCACAACATATGCTGGCAAAGCAGAAGCAAGATCTTGCTCACAACTAGTCACCAAGTATACAATAATATTCTTAAATGTTGAGCTTGCAATAGTATTAAATAAATAAATAGAAAATTGATTTTGAAATTATAAGCTTCCTTGCTTGTGCCAAACTGAAATATGAAAAGAACTCAAAAGTAAGAAAGATATTCTTCCTCTCTTACCTTCTCGAACAAATAAGTCACGGAAAAGCCTTTTCAAATAAGAATAATCAGGCTTGTCTTCAAAACGCAATGATCTGCAGTAATGGAAGTATGATATGAACTCTGATGGATATGTTTTGCAAAGAACCTGTAAAGAGTTTTCAAATTATCATGTTTCTGGTAGTTTCTTAATTAGAATAGCAAGAAGATAAAATATGAATAACATTTCCATTGTATCACAAAAAAAAAAAAAAAAAAAAACTACAATGAATCAGACTGATAAAAACAACATTATCAGGACACCAGTCCACCCACAATTGGGTATTGAAACAACTGATATCATTTACAATAGGCAAAGGTAAAAACTGCTACAAGTAACAGCCAGGTTAAATTATATATTACCTCGACAGGAGTTAACATCTTCTTTTCACTTATCTTATCATACTTCTGCTTTTTTGTTCCTGCTTTAAGGCCCTGCCAGGGAAGGCTGACACAAATGGCAGACAAACTTAGTGGATGCACCCAATAAACTGCCTCTTGTTGTTCAATACAAAATACTAAGAAAGGAAAATTAAACAATGCTAGAATGACAGCTATAATAATTTTCAACCTTCCCCTTAGGAAATACATGAGAACATAACCAAGAGATTCCAAGTCATCTCTCCTGCTTTGTTCTGCAGACAAAGCAAAACAATGATCAAAATGGACTTGATGCACAAAAATTAATCTGAAATTCTTTGTCAAATAATTAGCATTTAATAACTAACATAGTGTTCTACTTACCAACTCCAAGGTGAGTGTTCACACTAGCATATCGAGCTGTGCCTGTCAAATTCTTATTTTCCCTGTTAAGATGTAGCAGATTCACCAAAAATAAGCGATCCACATATACCACCAACATAAAATCATGTAAACCAGAATTCAGGTAAACCATTTAAACTTTTCAAAAACAAAATCCTGATGAATGTCAGAAGTCAAAATTAATGCCCTAACTGCTTATGCATGTAAAAAGAAATTCAACTGTAAGCAGAATCGATGCAAGTGTCCTCTGAATTTGCACACTGCTTGGTTTAAAAATAGCCAGTATATCAAAATGCTGAATTTATATTGTCTTATAGTACTTTCAGGAAGAGTTAGGTTGAAAATAACATGCATGAACAACATATTGCAGCATTATTTCTAGTAACTTTTAAAATCACATACAGTTGCTAGACGGAGAAATAAGATGATAAGTGTAAACACAAGAAGCAGATGCAGATTTTAACAATATCAAAGAGAGGGAACAAACACAAGAAAAAGTAAAGCCCCAGAATATACCTGTATGGTATATGCTTATGAGTTTGAAGATCCCTATACTTTTTTGCAAGTCCATAGTCGATAATGTAAACCTGTTTCATAATCAACCACAAATTAAATGAAAATCTCTCTGCTTAAAAGAAGCAGAAAATGCAATGGGAATGAAAATGGTGTGGTTAGGCAATTTTTCAAGTGTAAATAAAACAAAACCTATCTCAAAACAAAGGCAACAATAAAACTTTGCAGTATATGATAATTCACACTTTTGATAAAGTAAAAAAACTAATGTTCGACATATTTCTAGAACAATAAACGATGTCATTAGCTTACTTCCACACCTGATTCCATAACAGCACCATGCTATTGTTACCCAACTACTATGATATTCTGATGCCCAGAGCTAATTGCAAATGTCACATAACGACCAGGTTATACAATACTTATTACATAAATGATATTGCCCAATGTTAATTATAATTATCATACTTTACTTTATCCCTATATTTTGAGGCTTACACGCGCGTCATCTGGCCATTGCTTTTATTCATGAAGTCCCAAAACAAAGCAAGGAGTGAACTATTTTTTCACACTGCACGCATCCTATGAAAAGCGTAAAAATGAGTAGCAGTAAAAGAAGTAGCTGCAATTCCACATCATAAAAGGTTTATGAAATTTGAACTCAGAATTTGAAGGACAATGTTGAGTTCACCAACAGTACCATTTGAACAGCGGGTCTTGAAAGATTTTTTTTAAAGGAAGATAAAAAAGAAAGGATCAAAATTAACCAGAAGAAAAAGCCTTCTCCACTGCACATTTCAGAAAACATTTTTTTCACATCAATGCATCATGCATGCAAATTTATATCGTGATATGACCTTTAGAATGCACAACTAAGTGCCGGAAAAAGTACATACCTGATTGGCTTTTCGTCCTAAACCCATTAGAAAGTTGTCAGGCTTTATGTCACGGTGAAGAAAACCCCTCGAGTGCATGTACTCAACTCTGTTAATCTACGAGCAATTTGAAAACTAATGAATGAAATTCTAATGGTAAATACTCAGCTGAGCAAAACATTTTCTAAAAAGAGATGTAAATACAAACCAACTGATCTGCAAGCATCAACACTGTTTTCAAAGAGAACTTTCGATTGCAATAGTTGAACAAGTCCTCAAGGCTTGGGCCTAGAAGGTCAATGACCATGACATTGTACTCACCCTCAACACCAAACCACTTGAGTTGAGGAATTCCCGCTTCATTAGACAGCAAAGTCAAAAAGCCATTCATTCAATTGTAGTGCAAAAAATGCCAGTTCCAATGCATTTCATCAGCAGGACATATATGAAAACTTATGCTGAATCTCAGCAAGAGAGAAACAACTTACTTCCTCCTTGAAGTAGCATGTAAATTTTAGATTCATACTGAAGCTGAGGGTGCTTGGTCCTTGCAGGTTCCTGAACATTAAGAAGAAAAAAGAATATGTTCAGTGCCTAAGAGCATTAAATGTGCTAAATGTTGTTGATAAAATAGTCACTTTAATTGAATTATTTTTCCTTCTGTTTCAGCGCTACACACACAACTTAAACTGTGTATGTTAATAAAATACCACTTCAGAAATAAAATTTGACTTCATATTTTCCATGAGAGATGGCAACTAGAAGTGCTAAAAGTAATCATTTATCTCCTCAATAACCCTTCTCTGAACAAGTTTTCACTTAATCTTATCTAAATGATTAGAAATTAGCAGTGTTCAATCTTAATTAAGCTCCTACTCGATAGCCCTTTGTGTGCTGCAATGTTATCCAAAAGTTTTCTTACAACTTAGATCGTAGGTGATGCAATAGGTCACCATATATTTATACTACCCTTATCAGCATCACCAACATCCAAAAGAACAAAAGCTTATGCCATCTCTTGCAAGTTGCAACTATGTGACAATGAAACAACAGATTAAGCAATAACAAACATAGTCTTCCAAAAACAAAATTCCCACTCAAAAGCACATTGCATAACAGAGAACACTTGACCCCAAATTTCCTTATACCTTTTTGCTTTCAATGCCCAGAGAATTGAAAGATTAAAAAAAAAGCATTAAAAAGGAAAAAAAAAATGTAAACTTGCATTTTCAACCAAAATCAAGATTAATGCCATACCAGCTTTATACCAACTTCCTCTCCATTCTGTACATTAACCCCTGTATCAATGTAACCAAAAGCCAACATTAGTTGCTGCCAAAAG
This sequence comes from Mallotus japonicus, assembly GCA_949634005.1. NCBI lineage: Eukaryota > Viridiplantae > Streptophyta > Magnoliopsida > Malpighiales > Euphorbiaceae > Mallotus > Mallotus japonicus. Next base: position 44,674 of record CATIWK010225030.1, read on the forward strand.
AAACTTGCAATCATTTACATATTTATCCACATTAAATCCATAACTAACCAAGATATAGCTCTCCAAAGGATCCACCACCGATCTTTCGACCCATTTTGAACTTACCACCAATTATATGATCCATGATGATTGAAATTTGATTTATAATTTTATGTATACCCAATTAAGGGAGAACCCAAAAAATTTTAAAAAAAAAATCTTTATGATTATTGCAACACCCAAAATCCAAAATTTCTTTGGGTGGCAAAGAAAATTTTACAAAAAATTATCAACAAAAAAATTCAAAACCCAGAAAAGGAATTGCAATGGAGATCAAAACCCTGAGTAACTATATAAAAAATATGATTATTTAACCACATTTTTCAATGTAGAAATTTTAAAGAAATCAAATCAAACGGGGGAAAATAATAATTTTGCATCATGTTTTTGCAGAAAAAAAAAATCTTGTAAAAAATGGTTTCTGTTCTTGCATCAAATCAAATAAAAAGGGGAAGAAAACAAAACACTAAAAAAGTGTTGTTTCGTTAAAACAACCTTAAAACAGTTTTGTTGTCTGTTTGGTTTTTAGATTTGTTTAATTATTTTTTATTTGTATCTGTCAGTCTAATCATTTTGACACTGTACATTTTTTAATATTCTCTCTCCTTCTCCAAATCCGCCATTTGAAAATGAAAATTGCAAAATTGGTCTCTAAATTTTTTTATTTTTACTATTTTAGTTGTTAAATTTTTTTTACAATTAAATGTTTGAACTCCATACTTTTATCTCTACTAAATGGCAGATAATTTAACACTAGTGAACTCTACTTTTTCTATATAAGGCTTTTGTTACGGTAAAATTTTTTTTTACAATTAAATGCCTGAACTCCATACTTTTATCTTCGCTGAATGACAGATAATTTAACACTGGTGAGCTCCACTTTTTCTATATAAAGTTTTTGTTACGGTATAAATATTATATTTATACGAATAAAATTATAACCGTTAGATTAATTTTTATTTAATTACAACCATTAATTATTTTTGTGTATCAATACTCATAATATGCATCATTAGATGTAATTAAATAAGTATTAATCTAGCGGTTATAATTTTATTTATATAGATACACACATTTGTAATGAAAAATGACTCTTTATATAATTTGACACTTTTTTTTAAAGTAATATAAGGCTTTCATTAAGAAATATAGAATAACAAAGGATTAACAATAAATGGTGGAGGTGAGATAAACCATTCCACCATGTCAGACACAGAACCTGAACGCCTAGCTAACAAATGGGCGACAGAGTTCGCAAACCTATTAACATAACGCAGCTGAATATTATCAAATTCACTTAAAAGTAGCTTACAATCATCTATGATCAAATGAAAAGCTGAAGAACCTGCTGAATAATGAATATTGTCCACAACAAACTTGGCATTTATTTCCACAATTACTTGATTCAATCCTTTCCTCTTTAGCCAGCTCAGAGCTTCTCTAATGCCCACAACCTCAGCTTATTTTGGAGCCAGACAACCAGCAACACTATTCTGGAAAGAACCTATGAAAGCACCCTCACGATTCCTTAAAATGCATCCCACACCATATCTGTCATCGTAAGAGAACAATGCAACATCAACATTTGCTTTTATCCAACCGTTGCAGGGCTTTGACCACTTTAAATCCCCTTCTAGATGAGATTCAAAAACAACATCTAGGACCCTCTTGTTCATCTGAGCTTGGTGCCACTGTCGAAAGTAGGCTTCCCGCAAAGTTAAGAATGCCTCTAATAGTCTTAGCTTTTTGGTTCCAAACAATGTTGATCCTATTTTGCCATAGTTGCCAAGCAATCATTGCGACTAAAAGAAAGCGTGCTAGTAAAAAAATGGAATTAAAGCCAATTGTCTCCGACAACTCTGAGTTATAGAACAATCAATTAGGCAATGAATAGTGGTTTCATCAGTAGCCAAACACACAGGACATTGGCGATTGATTGTGACTCCTTTGGTTTGGAGCAAAGACAAGGTTGACAAACAATTACGACATGCATGACAAAGAAAATTCTTAGCTTTACTTGGAACCTTAAGATTCCAAATTTTATTCTAGTTAACTGCTGAGGAACATTGATATTCACCATGAACATGTCGATAACAACTTTTAATAAAAACTAAACCTTTTGAATCTTTTGCCCAAACAACCTCATCTTAAACTCATCTATGACTGAGAGGGATCTGAAGAATAAGGCTTCTATCTCGAGTATTAAAGATGCCTGAAATCATATCCTCATCCCACACTGCACCATCCCGTTTCATAAGATCTAAAACATGAAGCCCTTCCAGTCCTTCTGGGATCTCAAAAGTGATTTTAAGACTCGATTCATTCGGTAGCCAAGCGTCATTCTAAACCGATATGTTCATACCATTACCAACACGATGATGACAACCAGCAAGCAAAAAATCTTTTGTGGCCCAAATGTTGTGCGAAACAAAACTTGGATTGGAACCAAGTTTGGAATGGAAGAAATCAGTATGACGAAAGTACCTTGCTTTGAAAAAATGAGAGACCAGCATATTTGGATGCTTGATAAAATGCCATGCTTACATACTCAACATGGCAAGGTTAAAATCTCGAAGCTTTTTTAAAACCCAACGCACCACTACTTTTAGGAACATAAAGGTTATCCTAGCACAACCACTGAATCCCCTTACGACCATAATTGTTGCCCTGCCACTAGAACTCATTCATTAACTGTTAGCATAGATGTGCCCTAGTGCCATTTTTGTAATAATTATGACATTGTAAATTATCCTTAATGGCAATTTAATATTCATTTAAATAAAAAGTTTATTTATTTGAGTATTTATCCTTTAGCATTATGTTAAATAAACTTATTATCAAGAGTTGATAATATGAGCTACAAGTTTATTTAGTACATATGCTATAAAATGTTCATAGTCGAATAATTAATATTTGGGTAATATTAATTAGACTATCACCTCTGTCTATTTTCCTTGATTAGTATGTGATACTAATAGTGGGAGGTAGTGAGTCTCATGCTACTTGATATGAGATATCAGAATAGACATGTGGATACTTATGTAACGGGTGGATCGAATAGTGACGTTAGATTTGTGATTGCATGGATATTCACTTATAGTCAACAATCACATTTTAGGTCATAATGGTGCATATGGTCCTTTAACCTGAGGCGACACAGTCATCCACATTTGAGTGGTTAGAGTTTATTACCGCTTACATACTTGTGTTAATCACACAAAGGTATATGGCGTATGGTGGCTCTAGTCAGTTAAATGTAGGGATGAGTGTTCGACCAAGATGGGATTCATTACTTGGAGTGAACTGGGATAAGATCCTATTCTATCTAAGTTTGTTCTTGATGAATAAGTTCCTGGCCAGGACAAACATAACACAAGCTGAAAGAGTTTCAGTGCTAGAAAGTGTTTCTAGTATTTATTATGTTTTATCAAGAATAGAACTTGAGATGAGTTTAAGTGATATAGCTATTAGAGTTTGACTAAACCTTGACTCTAGGCTATGTTAGGATCTTCTAATGAAGGGATTTTAGTGCACTGTAATTATGACCAAAAGGTTCGTGTGAATCGATATATGCATTCATTTCTAATTGGGTAGTTATGATATCGATGTTAGGGGTCACTCACAACTTATGAGAACTAAATGTGAATATGGGATTTTCATATTTAGACTTGAAAGAGTTTCAAATAATATCAAGTGTTGATACTATCTTCTCATTGCCAATTAGACATGAACCTAATAAGTCACACCTAAAAGGTTTTACCAAATCTCCATCTATATTAATCTAATTATTGATTAATGAGTTTAATCAATTAATTAAGATTAATGAAATTAGATTTATGCTTAAAGTAATGATTCTAG
>CATIWK010225049.1:0-12158 GCA_949634005.1 Mallotus japonicus
TATTCCTATTCCAATTTGGTTTGCCTAAACATCTAAGTAATTATCCTATTAATATAAAATTTACCGATTCCCAGTGTTCGACACCCTACTCCTCTATACTAAGTCCTAGAGACTAGGGTAATACAATTTGACCCGCTTCAAGGAGCGCATTCCACCTGTGAGTTATTATTATGTGTATGCATGTCATATAGAAATTCTTACCCAGTATCCATATTTTTATGTTGATATATTATGTTGCATTAGCCCTTTAATTAACTGTGATTATTGTAGTGTTAATGTTTTATATATATATATATATATATTCAATGACATAAATGTGCATTTTGTATTTTGATTTGGATGTTGTTCATATATATTGTTATGATTTTATTATTTAATGTTATATTTATTTTTGGAGGATGGTAGTGGAACATGCTACCTAGTGGGCTACACTAGGACTGTGTGCGCACCAGTACACTACATGGTAGGATGTGAATTTTTATTTGATATGAGATTATATGGTATGGATATGGTTAAAATGATTTATTGAGAATTTTGATAGAGAGAGGTATGGCTGCAGCAGCTCGGTTGACCATTCAGGGTCTCGGGGCCAGTCATGCCGGTAGTGAGACTGAGGCAGCTCGGTTGACCTTTCAGGGTTTCGAGGTCGGTCCACTGCCCAATTGGGATAGAGAAATATTATTTGGACACAAGGAATTTAATGAGAAGTGAAGTACAGTATTTGAGGCTTCAATAAATTCTAGGGCTCTACTCTGATCCTCCACTTGTGTCTATCTGTGTTCAGTTGTGTTTGTATGGAAATGTATTTGAGCATTTATGTGAAATACATGTATAAATTAAATAAATATCACTATGATGCTTGCGTGATTGTATCCTTAGGTTGCATGCATATGCATGATGATAATTCACTCAATGGGGTATGATTCCCCTCAATTATTTTTTCAGGATTTCTCTCTTTAGGCCTCTCATAGTAGTTCTCTTCGTTGGACTCTTTCTTCACCAGTTGACTTATGTAAACTTTAAACTATCCTTTCTTTATGTTTCTTAGGTGCTGCAGTAGTAGTATGTTCTTGTAGTAGTGTGTTATGGTAAACTTTAACAGACAATATGTATTGGGCTGTATGTTTAATTATTTATGAATGATAAGAAAAGTTTTAATTATAAGGTAAATTTATGGTTATGTTTTGTATGAATTTTATGTTTTAGGCTTGCTACGGGTTTCGGTTTCTTGTGAATTCCCGTTCCTTAGCACCGGTCATGACCTTTGGGTTTGGGTCGTGACACCTAAAGTCAGTTTAGGGTATTGCTTTTATCTTCATGCTGAACAAGTTGTTGTTGAAAGTGGAGATGCTATTTTCCTTGAGATAGAGTTTCTTAAGGAAGATAGCAAAGGAAGGAAGATAATGTTAGATGAGATATCATCTAAGGAAGCCTAACAAACTGATCAAATGAATATTGATCAAACCAAAGAGGCTATTCCAATTGAGAATATTGTTACATCGAATCCTAGAAGGTCTAGTAGGGTATCTCATCCTCCTGAGAGATATGGTTTTCTTCATAATATGCAAGACTTGCATGTTTATGAGGAAAGCATTCATGTTGATGATCCTACTACATATGAAGAAACTTTATGTGATAAAGATTCTTCGAGATGGTTTGAGACTATGAGAGTCGAAATGGATTCCATGTATACAAACCAAGTCTAGACACTTGTTGATCCTCCTGAGGGTACTATACCCATTAGGTGGAAATGAATCTTCAAGAGAAAGATTGGTGCACACCAGAAGGTAGAGACCTTTAAAGCTAGGCTTATAGCGAAAGAGTTTCGCTAAGGGTAAAGGGTCGATTATACGGAGACCTTCTCGCCAATAGTCATGCTTAAATCCATTCATATTCTTTTAACAATAATTGCATACTATGATTTTGAGGTTTGGCAAATAGATGTCAAAACCGCCTACCTTAATGGTTATATTAAAGAAGACGTTTTCATGGGGCAACCCAAGGGTGCTGAATCCGAGGATACCTCAAAAGTGTGCAAGTTTAATAGATCTATTTATGGTCTAAAGCAAGCTTCAAGGAGTTGGAATTATCATTTTGATGAGGTTGTCTGTTCTTATGGTTTCTTAAAGAACAATGATAAGCCATGTGTTTACAAGAAGGTTAGTGGTAGCCAACTCATTTTCCTATTCTTGTACATGGATAACATTCTATTAATTGGAAATAATGTCGGTATGATGACTTCTGTGAAAGTATAGCCATCTAAAACCTTCTAGATGAAAGACTTAGGGATATTCTCGGAATTCGAGTCTATAGTGATAGATCGAAGAGAATGATAGGTTTGTCCCAAAGTCTTTACTCAGAAAAAGTTTTGAAGAGGTTCAATATGCTTAATTCCAAGAAAGGATTGTTACCATTTAAGCATGGTATCCATCTATCCAAGGGTATATAGCCTAAAACACCCAAGGAGATGGAGCAAATGGCTAAAGTTCCTTATGCTTCAGCTATAGGAAGCTTGATGTACACTATGTTGTGTTTTAAGTCTGATATTACCTATGTTATTCGTGTGACTAGCAGGTTTTAATCCAATCCAGGTTTGTAACACTGGATAACTATTAAGGCGATCTTTAAGTACTTAAGAATGACTAAAGATTTAGTCTTAACTTATAAAGGAGGTGATCTACAGATATATGGTTTCACATACTCTGATTTTTAATCAGATATGGATGATAGAAAGTCTATCTCTAGGTTTGTTTTCATTTTTAATGGAGAAGCAGTGAGCTGGAAGAGTTCCAAGCAAGGTGTCACTACTAATTCCACTATAAAAGCTGAGTATATAGCCGCATTAAATGCTGCTAAGGAAGCTGTTTGGATTAAGAAGTTCATTACTGAACTAGCAGTTATTCCTTCTGTTGAGTCACTGATCCCTCTTTACTATGACAATAATGGAGCCATTTCTTTAGCAAAGGAACCGAGGTCTCACTAGAAATCCAAACATATAGAAAGGCATTTTCATATTATCAGAGAACTTATTGGAAAGAGCGATATGCTCATGCAAAAGGTAGCTTCGGCTAATAATGTGGCTGATCCACTCACTAAAGCACTAACACAACTATAGTTAGATTAACATATTGAGAATATGGGTCTGAGATACTGTAGTGGTTGGCTTTAGTGCAAGTGGGAGATTGTTAGCATAGGTGGTATACCCTAGAGGCCAATCACATATTTTGACATTGTAAAAATCCCAAATGGCAATAAAGAATATTCTTTTATCTAAAGTGTTTATTTAATTGAATATTCATCCATTAGCATAATGTTAAATAAATTTATTATCAAGAGTTGATAATATAAGTGACAAATTTATTTAGTACATATGCTATAAAATTGTTCGTAGTCGATAAATTAATATTTGGGTAATATTAATTTGATTATCACCTCTGTCTATTTTCCTTGATTAGTATATGATACTAATAGTGGGAGGTAGTGAGTCTCATACTACTTGATATGAGATATCAAAATAGACATGTGGATACTCATGTGATGGATGGATCGAAAATGACGATAGATTTGTGATCATGAGGATATTCATTTATAGTCAAAGATCACAATCTAGGTCATAATGGTGCATCTAGTCCTTTGCCTGAGGTGACACGATCATCCACATTTAAGTAGCTAGGATTTATTACTGCTTACATACTTGTGTTAATCACACATGGGTATATGGCGTGTGGTGGCCCTAGTCGGTTAAGTATAGGGATGAGTGTTCGACCAAGATGGGATTTATTGCCTGGAGTGAACCGGGATAAGATCTTATGCTATTTCAGTTTGTTCTTGATGAATAAGTTCATGGCCAGGACAAACATGACACATTCTGAAAGAGTTTCAGTACTAGAAAGGTGTTTCTAGTATTTGTTATGTTTTATCAAGAATGAAACTTGAGATGAGGTCATATGATAAAGCTATTAGAGTTTGACTAAACCTTGACTCTGGGCTATATCGGGATCTTCTAATGAAGGGATTCTAGTGCACAGAAATTATAACCAAAGGGTTCATGTGAATCAATACATGCATTCATTTCTAACTGGGTAGTTATGATATCGATGTGAGGGGTCACTTATAACTTATGAGAACTAAATGTGTATAATTGGGATTTTCACATTTAGACTTGAAAGGAGTTTCAAATAATATCAAGTGTTGATATTATCTTCTTATTGCCAATGAGACATGAAACTAGTATGTCACACCTGAAAGAGCTTCACCAAATCGCCATCAATATTAATCTAATTATTGATTAAAGAGTTTAATCAATTAATTAAGATTAATGGAATTGGATTTATGCTTTAAGCAATGATTCTAGCATATCATGAAATCTAATTCCACTAAGGGTTTAATTATTGATTTATGCTTAATTAATATGAGATATTAATTGGAGTATTAAATTTATAATTTATGTTATTTCTTCTTGGACTTGGATTAATGGCCCAAGAAGTTTGGGCCTAGGCCCAAAAGAGTTTTGGACCAAAGATTAATCCAAGATGTAGAGATAGCCCATGAACCTAATCCAAGCCCATTTATCAAATTGATTGGGCTTAGGCCAAGTGTTGGCCCATTTACCAAGCCCAAATCCAGGTGAACATGACATGGTCAAAATTTTTCATGTTAGGCAAGCATTATCCTTTTTGTGTATAATGTTGACTATGGGCATGATAAGTATTAAGCTTGGATTATTAGGCTTGTCATGTTAGGCACACATTATCTCTTGTGTGTATAAATTTGACTAAGGTAAAGATCAGGATTAGGTGACATGATTAAGTGTAGAGAATTTATGTAGACATATACATGAGATGTATTAATTCTCTACATAATTCTTGGTGCACTAGATAAATATACAAGTTGTATACTTATCATGATGAGTTGTACACTCATCATGTGATAAGGTTTTGCTTTGTCTACTTATATATACATAACCTAAGATATGATTCTAAGGTTAGAGAGTTTTTTGTAGAGACACAAAAAGAGAGGAACACATACACAAAAATAAACCTTAAGTGTTCTTGCCAAGAGATTAAATTAGTGCAAGTTTTGTGAGGGTCACTAGAGAGGGTACTTGCATCTAATTAAATCAAGGCAAGAAGGTGTTTTTGTGGAGCTTTGGTGTTTCAAGCTAGAGACCTAACACTTGGGAGGCTAAGCATATGATTCAAGAGTTGAACCAAAAGATCCAAACCTTGTAGAATACTTGTGGTCTACATCAAACTTAGGAGATTGTAAGTTTTTCTTAAACTTATAATTCCTGGGTTGTTCCTTATGTGTGTTGTTTTATGATTTAGCTATGTGTAAATATGCAAAATGGATCCTTGGGATTGGAATTTTTCATGTGATGAAAGGTTACATAAAGCAAAATTTTTGAAATTTTCCCTACTTAGGCTTGTGCTCACCACACATGCCTTTGATGCCTAAGTAGCATAACCATTTCCTTTCAATATTTATATAATTCCCACAAATAACATTTGGATAAACTACTTCTAGTTTGACAACATTCTTTATCATAGCTTAACTCTTATATCCTTAAATGAAATAAATTAATATGTTGCTTTATTAAATAAAAAAATTTCAACTCACTAAAAGCAAGAAGTTCTTATATCTCCATTACCGTCCACAAAATTTATCAACTATAACCATATTTTCATTTTAAATCCTCAAATCCTCAAATTCTCAAATATTATTCTATTTCTAAATATTTTTCTTATTTCATAAATTATATTTCTATAAATTATTCCTACTAGCACTTTAACCTTCACTGCAAATCATCCATGTGTGCAAGATGGAATAAGTCAAACAAATTCTACTCTATTAAATACAAATTCCATCTTTAACATGCATACCACTCCATAGACTCATTATCAATCCCAGATTTTAAACCATAATCATATTAAGATCTCATATCCTTATTACCAAATTCTCTAAGATAACCAATCTTTGTAGCATTCTTTCATTCTCATTCTATAAATACCTTAGAATCAATCAAACCTAAGTTTTGATATAAGGGTGCCATTTGATATGGTTCAATTGATATTGGTGTTATCCCTGGTATAGTTTCTATCTCAAAGTCAGTCTCTCAATGTAGAGGTAAACCCAGTAGATCTTCTAGAAATATATTTGCAAATTCCTTCACTACTAGAACATCCATTACTCCTAGACTAACTTTAGATACATCCACCACATTAGCCAAATATGCTTCACACCCTTTTTAAATGGAAAGCGGTAGTAGCCGAAATCAAAAAGTAATTCACCTCAAAATCTCATAGAGTACACATTGTCAATCAAACTATAACTCATCCATCACATGTTCACACCCATCTCAATCAGACAATTTCACCCAATAATTCAATCGATACTTATATTCACCTTTTCAGTTGTCAATCACTCTATATGGACAACTTATATCACCTTCTCGAGCTTTATCAATGCTTTGAAATTCTAAAATATGACATATATTTGATCAAGAATATACCTACAATGAGTGTTTATGCTTAGTACGCAATTAGGATATGTTCTATATATGTAAGCCTAACATTTATGCATATTTCTTTCTTGTTGGACAGCTTGGCCTTGCTAGACCTAAGAGTGAATAACTCTCACCACACAATTCTAAATTACTTGATTTTTTTCCTAAAAACTATACATATAGGGCTATAATGTATCCAAAAATTAGCACAATATAGGCTCTGTACAATTAATGGTGAAATTTTGAATCCAGACCTATGTTCTACATAAAAATAGCTCGAGCAGGTCACTTTCAGTTTAGAATTTCTCAAGTTATACAAGTCCAATTTCAAAAACCTATTTTAGGCACTTCATTAACACATAAAGGAACAACTTTCATGTTCTATACTTCATTTAATTTAGCCTCTAAGACCCTCATATTATCTGGGAAAGACCGGACTACCTACAGACGTAGCAAGCAAAACCAGCCCCACTCCAAGGACAATTTCTCATTACACACACACTATTTCACCAAACTGCATCACAGGGTTTTAGCTAACATATAAAGGAACAAAATTCATGTTTAACAATTTGCCTAATTCAGCCCCCAAGGGTCTCATATTTATTAGGCAAAAGAAAGCGGTCTACAGCAAATACAATCTCAACCAGTCCCAATCAAAGAAGAATTTCTCATCACACACCAAATCTCATAATACAACTTTATAAGCATGTATATAAGACATAAATCTACAAGTTTTATGTTTTGTATTTCTCCTAATCCTTCTTCTATTGCTATGAAAACAGGGGTGTAAAAATTCTACTCTAAAACAGAATTCAAAAGCTATAAAATCATTTTCACATCATCACCGCATAATTTCAAATATAGTTTAGAAGGAAAATAATTAACTTGCAAAATTAGGAGCTGAAATCATCAAGATTCAAGTTTAGGAGTTTCAGAGAAAAAGAAAGGAATTAGTGCTTTTTTTTTTATGGCAAGAGAACTATGGCTTATGGTTAAGAAGAAGTAGAGCTTTCTAGTTTTCTACAAGACAAAGACAATCCCATAAATATCCACTATCATATATTTTATAATTAATTTTTTTTATTATTATTATATTTTAATCAACTATCAACCCAAAAGTTTAAATCAATCCATATAAAACAAGTCAACTATATTTAATTCCCTATATATTTATTTATTGACTAAATGTTTAATTTTATAATACCCCCAAATACATCTTATATTACACATACTCAAATATACCTTTGAAATACACTTTGGCAAATACAAAACAAATGAAAGGATATAGAATTCACATAGTCAAATGCAATGATTTGAGATGCATGTGTTCAAGTGAATTATATGCATTACTGGTGGAAATTCCTGAGGTGGTTGTATTAGTGCATTTGTATGCTCAATTCTATTCATAGACTCAGACTCACTCGGGTCAGCAGGATTCTTAATCGGACCCTCCCTACTCATCCTATTCAAAATACAAACACTTAGGTTTAATTCTTAACTTTTATATGTATTCTTAACATGTATATGCATTCACATTTCTATCCCAAGGGATCCTAAACCATGCTCTGATACCATTAAATGTGACACCTGTTAAGGATGCCAAGCATACATTGTATGCGTATGACTATTTCATGACATATTCATTAATGTCTAAATTTTAGCTCACAACATCCAATAGTTCACATCTTCATTTACATATACACATATAATACACAAGCCTTAATACAAGATAATAAAGTTCACTAGATACATCATGTATAGAAATCTTAAGGATGACCCCTTGCTGACCCACCTGACACAATGCTAGTGCAATTGATGCAAAAGTGTCTTCAAGACAAACTACAGTTCTTCTAATCCTGAAAAATAATGCAGAGGAGTGAGCCTGCAACTCAATAAATGAATAACATAATATCCTATGAAACATAACACATCAAGCATATAATATTGTCAATCACCAGTCCATTTGATAATTAACTATAAACTTTTAGCTTACACATAATTGTGATAGCATAGTATTTTCTTCTAGACAGCAATGTACTTGTGAATTACATGTAATTCAAAGCTTTTTTTATATTTATTTATGGATCCCCATACGCACACAGCCCTGCCATAATCTTGTATCAATTGTATTTTTTTAAGCATTTTTACGGCTTATAAAGGGGATTCCATATCACACACAGTATTGCCCTTTTTTTCTTTTCTTTTTTTTGTTGCCCTACTATAATCTTTTGGCAAATGTATTTTTTTAAAGCCATTTCATGGCATATAAAGGGGATTCCATATCGCACACAGCCCTGCCTCATTCATAAGTAGCATTGCGTCCTCATATTCATCCAATCATATTTCTTATATGTACATATACATCACGAGTTCACCACACTGTCACAATACTGTATTCATCTCATCATCAACTAAATACATCACATATCACTCCAGAAAAGCAAATTAATATCTCCTCCATAATATATAAGAAAATAATAATATACCAAAAATATACCGAAATATACCATATTTCAACATGGCAGAATTGATAGTGCAAATTTAAAAATACACCAAAAATTCCACATTATAAATATCAAATTAATATTCTCCATATCAATAGTATTATAAGTCTAGATTAATTTGCAACTGATTTCACATCAATTGGATATGTATAGAAAGAGAAATATCAAACACATTCCACCATGGTCAAGTTGTCAACAAAATTAAGCAACAACAATTATTGCCCAAATTGGCCATCAAGACAGGAAAATTAAGATTCCTCTATTTCTATCAATTTTGTAAATACTATCTTAAAGTTTTCATAGGAACCAATTACAACCAATTGTATCTATAAAACTCCAGATACAGCTCAAACAAGTCTGCTATTCTCCACTAAACAAAGCACCTGAATTTCAGCAAAACCCATTCACATGTACAATCTCATCTCAACAACAATCAACCATCAACACAATAATCAAATATTACAATAATCAAAATTCAGCATCTAAAAATTAGAACACACATATTTCTCTTATCCAATCAATTTAAGAAATAAATTTATAATTATTTATTTTAAGTATTATATTCACATAGAACATTAACTTATTCATTTACCTTTATTGCTTCCATGCCTTTGCTTGCATTTACTTGTGTGAAAGCCTCTTTTCCATTTGGTTTAACTGAAATAGATCATAATTTACTTATCTTAAACACTTAATAATAATGGAACCTCCTTCTAGCATGATAACAATACTAAACTATCTAAACATATGAAGCTACCAACTATAACAGATTTAATAGGGTGTATTTAAAAATTCTCCAAAAATTCTATACAATAAATCTCAAGATAAAACTTTTCAAGTCATTAACCCTATGTTCCTAAAGTAATTTAAAATTGATTTTGTTTCAATTGGAGGTGTATAGAGGAAGAACTCTAAGAAATAATCCACCTTACTCAGACCAGCAATGGAAACTGAGCAATCAAATGTTTTCTCTTATTCAATTAATATAGAGTTTGAATTAAATCAAGCTAAAAGAGGAACAGTTTTAGATTCCCTTTAAAGTTTCCATATAATCAAAGAAAACTTAATTTAAAGCTTTTTAGCTCAAGATATGATTAAAAAAATATGACTGAAAAACTAGATCCTTAGAACCCGAATTCTGCATCTTCTAAACCCTAACTCAATTCAATAAAAATATTAAAATTACTTACCAAATAAACCTCTAAGTCCTTTGAAGATGAAGATTATTGTCTAGAATTAATTATAAACCTTCAATTTCTTTTGAAAATTTAGCTCTTTTTTTTTTAAGCAGAAGAAGAAGAAAAACAACTCCTTTTCTTTCCCAAAGTTTCCCGTTTCTTATCCCCATTTTTTTTCTTTTCTTTAGCCATATATGGCTACTCACCTAAGGCCATGTATTTTTAAGAAATTTCCAGACCCAATTTGGATAGATTAAAGGGTAAAATGTCCATCTTGACTCTTAATGAAATGATTAAACTTCCTTTAAATCCTTGAGCTTCTAATTGTTCATTCTAGGACGCCTATTTGTTTCAATTGAGTCCTTGACATCCTAAACTTTTTTATTCTCATACTTCACTTTATTTTTATTCCTAATCCTTTTTATTCTCATAATTTCACTCATTTTAAGTGTCATCAAAATCTAAAAATTCTCGCTCTTTAATCAAGTATAAATCATGGCTCAACCCAAAACACTAGCTTAACTATATATACAAGCTTACACTTAAATTCAATCAATACGCATAATGAATGTAAATGTACCTATAGTTAGGGTACGGGTGTTACAAATCCTCCCAAGGCACTAACCAACCTTCTCAGGAAGGCTCTCAATTAAATTTGGAAGTCAAAATCTCTCCATAAGTGAGAGTCCCATGTTCCCAAGGACTTGTGGCATAAATATCTTACTTGATAAATTCCTACTCAGGAAACCTTCCTACCTGGAATGCCCAGACACTCAAGAAACCTTCCTACCTGGAATGCCCAGACACTCAAGAAACCTTCCTACTTGGAGTACCTAGACACTCGAAAAAACTTCCTCCTTAGGAAAACATGCCTACTACTATCGTATCAGGCATTCCTTCCAGAATTAAGGTTTTTCACCATCACCTAAAAAGTAACTATACTAGTCAAGCATGAATGCTCCTGTAAAACATCTCAACGAACTCGTCTCGAAGAGTGCCCACATGCTCTCCAGTCTCAAGTGCTGCTTCTCTCTACTCAGTACTTTAGGGGGGACTACTGATGATACATGAAAAATCCCCTACCAATGCCGTAATGACACGTGTAAAGCAAGGTCAACCAACATGACATGTCAGTTGCCTTTAGCCAGTTAACTCCCGTTCTTAAAGCACTCCTCCTTAGAAAGATTACAAATGAGGGACCTCGACCTTTTAGTACTTCACACCTTCTGACTAGTGCACTAGGGGAGGAACCTCGCCTGTCTAACTGGTGCATGTAGGGAGGAACTTTGCCTGACTAACTGTCGTATAGAGGGAGAAACCTCGCCTGCCTCCACCCTCGACAAGCACCTACTTCATGTCAAATTACGGTCCCGTCATGCAGATTGTTAAGAACCTCCAAAGAATAGAACCACGAACCCTAATGATTATGAACCCATGAATTACTATCTTAGAAACCCAAGAACAAATTGAATTTCAGAAATCCAAGAATTGCTTAGATCAGATTGTAAGTTTGGTTGATCAAGATTAGAACCTAAAGAAAACTAAGTTCTTTAAACCCTAACCCTTAACACGCCACAAGGATAGATCAATTCCTTGATAAGTGGTTTATGCATTCAACAAGAATTCAATAATTCAAGCAAAATATGCAAGGGAACAAAGTCTGTTTTTATAAAAATCCAATATGAATAAAAACGCACCATAAGAGGTGTTTTTATAACATCCTAACACAAGAAACCCTAGTGAAACTATTAAACTTGGCCACCACATAAGCATAATAACTAATAATATAGTTCTGGACTTAAATAAGAGATTTCAGCCCATATACTAGCCCACATTAGTCTTCATGTATTTGGACTTGCAAAACATTAAACAAAGCCCATTCAATTGTGTCTTCACTTGGGCCAAACCTAGCATGATCAATTGAACTTCTTTGACTAGCCCAATCTTGCATATAACCAATTAAGGCTTCTT
>CATIWK010225252.1:0-10611 GCA_949634005.1 Mallotus japonicus
TAATGCATTAGCTTATCTTATTCTTTGTAAAAATCTTGACTTTCAACACCGGGGGAAAAAATGGTTTCTCAGCATTTTCTTTGTTGGTTCCTTTTAGTCATTTTTCTGTCCCTTAGCCCCATGAGTAAATTAGACAGATGAGTTATAAGCGTTGCACAGGCCCTTCCCAGTCAGCAATTGCCTGGGAAGTGGTGTGTGTACAGTAAGTCTTAATTGCTCGAAAAAAAAAATTAGACAGATGACATAAGCCCACGCTTGACTGTGGTGGCAAGGGCTTTGATTGCCCTAGTGGATGTGGGCAGTTCAAATACCCACTCCACCCCTACTAACATACTAACCTAACTAGCATAATAAAAAACTTTGACTTTTTTCTCTCATGCTTTCTGTCGATTCTTCTTGTGTTTTGGTCGCCGCCTTCGCCATTTTTACTTCCTTGGATCAATTTCCGGCCACTTTTGGCCGGAAATTGATCCTTTATTTTTCCTATGTATATACTCTACCTTTCTTCCTTCAAATAAGTTTTAGATTATCTGAAACTAGGGTCTGTCCCTCTTTTGCTTTCCTCCTATGAAACTTTTGTGCTCTCTCCATCAGAGTTGTTTCTATATACAAGGAAGCTATGGTTTATGTGGAACTCCTGCAGCAGGGGAAGAAGATGTCTTATTGTTGCTTGGGAAGAAGCTTGATTTGGTTTACCCAAAATTCAATGTCTTCAATCTAGTTGTTCAAATGGGTTTTGCCACACCCATTCTTCTTTCGCAAAGGATGTTGGAGCTTTATTTCGGACTTCCATCCGGAATTAAAATTTCTCCACACCAGAATTTAACTGTCTTGCTGGCCAAATATCAAATTCTCATTATGCGGCACCGCTGTACCGGTGTTTATGTGGCTGCTTTTAGTTTTTTTTTGTTGTTTTTTCTTCTTCTCCATCATGTGTTATCTAAGAGCAAGATTAATGGTATTTATTTGAAAAATCTTGCTATCTTCCTTGTATATTTATGTTTTCTTAACGCAATATTTTTTTTTGACCAAAAAAAAAAATATCTAAACTTTTTTAATTTATCAGTATTTAAAATTTATTAAATTTTAATTAATTCGGTTCGATTGAGATATGACTATAAGAATAGTCAAAATCTTTCAATAATTTTTTTAATATAATTATATACATTAAAATATATAATAATTTTTTAATATAAGTGAATTTTAAATACATGTAAAATCCATTTATACATCTCTTAATTTTAAATTTAAATTTAAAAGTAAATTGAAGTTTCGTAATTTAATTTTATGTTATGAATTGACGTCAACAAAAATTCAACCAAAAAAAATCTAGCCGATCCTTTTTCTATAGTTTTTTATATAAAATTTTGATTTTGACCATTGTTGATCATTCCTTGGATTAGCTGGGACCTCTCATTGTTTTTTTTATTTCTTTTGTTATTTTACATTATTCAATAAAATACATATTTTTTATCTGTTTATTTTTTTATTAGAATTTTTGAATTTTATTTATGGAGTTTCTAATACCCTTTCATAAAAAAATTGTTGATTATCCTTTATGAATTTTACATTTCTCTCCGTTATGAAATTTTTATTGATATTTTTGCAATCAAACTCAGTTAAAGATCAAAAAGTTGATTTATGGTTAATCAATACTATGAAGTGAAGTATACAGATTGTCGAATTAATTGTCAAGTTACAAATCAAAATAACTCTATCAACACGATTGAAGAATAATAATAAACAATTTTATAATTTAAATGAGAGTTTATATTGATATTTCATGAGCTCATCTTGATGTGCTTTGATTTTTAATGAATGATCTATTCATATTTTTTTTTTTTAAAAAATAATTTTATATTGAATTAATGGTATTTGAAAAATAAGGGGAAAAAAAAAACTAAAAGAAACAATGTGCTAAACTGAAAGAGCTAAGATAATTTATGGTTAGATATTATTAAATGAGTAAAAATTTAAGTGTTTAATTATACATTTTAGCCAAAATAACATGCTAAATTGATAAAGTTTTCTCTTTTTTTTTTTTAGTGTAGAAAGGACAAGGATTCACCTTTTTTTTTTAATCTAAAAGAAATAATTATCAATGAAATAGTGGAGGATCTAATCTAACATGACCTAAGAATAAAAATGATGTAATATTCATCCACATGAGTCATGCTTAGCCTACGTGTGCCACCACCGATTCATTGATTGTAGAATTAATTTGGACTCTTTCTCAAGCTTTTACCAACATATGCATAAAAATAAATAATGGAAAAATGCCAAAAGACATGCTGGAAAATAAATATTGGGAAAGGACAAAAGATTTTATTTTTATTTATTTATTTATTTTGAAAGGGTTTCTTTCTTTTACTTTTTTTTTTTCATGAACAGAAAATGGATAGAGCAAAGAGAAAAGAAACAACAAAATTGACAATGGTGTGTAATTTGCCACGCATTAGCTATGAAGAAGAGGAAGAAAAGGCTATGGACCACCAAGTACCCGACTGTGGTCATGACTCATGACGCCTTGCTGCATTGTGTTAGGCGCGTGCCACATGTTGGACCATTATTTGTTTACAAATTAACATCATATCAATGTTAATTTTGAAATGAGTATTATAGGAATTTTTGAAGCATAAAAAACTATCGCATATTTTTGTCTGTTTCTTAAAAAAAAAAAAATTCCATTTTTAACGTTTGATTATCTTTTAGATCGATAATAATTTTTTATTTATTATTTAATTTATTTATTTAATTTTAATATTTTTTTATATCTAATAAATAAAAATTTCTAATTTATTTATTCTTTTGTTGAAATTTTTAAGTCATCCTTTGAATTTTTAATATATTTTTATAAAATTTTGATAGTTATCTTATATATATATATATATATATATATAATATTTCAACAATTGAATTCATTTAAATATTAGAGTCGATTTGTCGTTGGCATTGATTAGAGTATGTAAATTATTAAACAAATGATTGAGTTGCAAATAATTCTGTAAACGTAATTGAATAATACATACGAAAAAATTTATATTTTTTGATACTTCTCATTGTACTTTTATATATATTATTTATTTGGTAAAATATATTTTTAATATTTAATCAATTTCAACTTTTTTTAAATGAGTATTATAAAAAAAATGACAAAAACTCCTTTGAGGCATCAACAGTCATAAATATCATGATGTCTTGTATTCAATTCTCGACAATAAAAATTGTGAGATTTGTAGGAAAGATCAGGGCACTTTTTATCCCAATCAATATTTTTATATTATTTGTCTTCCATTCATTAAAGATGAAAAATATATCTTGACAACAAATAATATAAGTAAAGTATAATAAAAAAATATCAAAAAAACTCTCATTTGAATTGTGAAATTATTTGTTACTATCCTTTAATTGAATTTACAGTGTTATTTTGATTTGTAAATCAGAGATCTATGCAACAAATTTTAAGCTTCACTATATGGTGTTGATTAACCATAAATTGACTCTATGATCTATAATTGAGTTCGACTATAAAAATATCAATAAAAATTTCACAACAAAAATAACTATAAACTCAATATATGATAACCATCAAAATCCCATAAACGGATTAAGAATTCTATGAATAAAAAAATAGATATGTATATATTGAAAGTAAAGAAATAAAATCAAATAAAAATACGAATAAACAATGAGAAATCACTGCTAAATTAAGATATGATCAATGGTGGCTAAAAAGGAAAGTGTTTGATGAAGAAATATAAAGAAGCACAATGTTATATTATATTTTTTAAAAATATATATAAATGAGTAAATTTACCGTATATTTTGACATTTATTTTTAAATAATTTAAAAAAATATAAAAATTGAGATGTATAGTTTATATATTAATAGTTTTGGATATCTTTTAAATCAATTTTACAGATTAGATCTAACTTGATTAATTTTTTATAGTATATTTAGCGTGAAAAGTAAGATTTTTCATCCATCTTTATTTGATAAAATTTATTATTTTTCTATTTACTGTGAATGATTTATATAGAAAAATATAATTACTATATAAAATTCTTTAAATTAGTTAAATTGATTAATTACCCATCATAAAATAAAAAAAATAAATAAGAGAGAAGATTTAAACCTCACTCTCTTCATTAACATAACGTGTGCAAAAGAATTACATGTCGTATCAAATTTTATATCAATGTTATGTCCGATATGCTATGAGTCAACATGGCATAATTTTTTTTTTTACGGTATTAAAGTGATATATCCACAATAATATTTTAAAGTTAAAGTCTAAAATTGCACATTTTAATTTATTATAAAAAGTAATAAAATTATTAAGTTATTTTTTATATAAAACATTTGCAGCTCCTTTAATTTAATTATTATTTTTTTCTAAATTATTAATATTTAAATCTTATTAAACTCTATTAATTTGATTTGAGACTTAAATTCAAATAGTATCATAGGACTTATAATGTAATTTCAATAAGAATAATTTATTGTCCGCTAATTTAACGAATGTTGATATTTAATTGTTATTTTCAATTTGTTCTATAAACTTATAAATTAAATATTTAAATATCACAATTTGGTAAAATAAAATAAAATTATTTTAAATTTTATATTAATTATTAGTGATAAAATGTGTTGTAGGGGGATATAAATTATAATATTCTATTTTTTGTTTTTCATAGAAATATTGAGTGTAATTATACAGAGATACGAATACGATGGAAGAAGGATGGGTGGCGAAATTGATGCTATAAGACTGTGGTAGAGGTAGAAGAGCCGAAATCAACATTGGCCCCCTACCTACCTCTGCATCTGCAACTGCAACTGCATCTGCAACCTTTCTCTCCCTCTCTTTTTCCATGTTCTCTCAACCCAAGAAAAAAAAAATTAAATAAATAAATAAATAAACATACAAAGAAAGAGAACAGTACGGAAATGGTAACTCTGCACTTTGCTATTTTAGATTCCTCTGCTTCAATGGCTGCCCTCTCTCTCTCTCTATCTCTAGCTTTTCTCTCATAAATTCAGCTCTAGAGCTGTATTTTTTATTATCGTTGTTGTGGTATGATCAATAGCTCTCCTACTATTACTGTAAATGAATGCATGCATCTCGCTTTTTTTATCTGTTATATATGTATAGATAGATGCATTGAGGTATAAAAAGAATACATGATACTGAATTTGAAATCATGATTCATATTGTTCAGATCTGTGTTGTGTTGATTAATGGAATTGGGTGATTTTTTTTGTTTTGTTTTGGGAGGGTGGGGCAGTGGTGGTGGTGGTAGAGGTGGTGGTGGTGATGTCACTGGAGGCAGCGGTTCATCGATCTCTTCCTGGAAGATTTTGCTGTTAAATTTTCAAACCAAAATACAAAATTAAACACAAACACATGAATCGGATCGATAAACCTCTGCATCCAGCGCTTACCTCTCCCTCTCCCTCCTTCGCGCGCCCCCACACACACAATCACTTCGTTGCTTGCTTATGATTTTATTTTCCTTCGATTTCTGTTTGGTTGCTGAGAAACTGCCAGCATATCACTTCTATATTACACCTTAATTGTTTTGGTTTGGACTCAACATTTTTATAGGATTTTTTTATTTGATAAATTGTTGGTGGAACATGTGCTTTTTTTTCCTCTTGATCTATGATTAATTCTGTTTTACTAACCATGAGCTGTTGTATAATACGTTGTACAATGAAATTTTTGATGATATGGAAGGAATTTATCATGATTAACCTGCCCAACATGCGGCTAATGAACTTCGAGTCTTGCTTGTTTCATGATTTGTTAATGTCAGGCTTAAATCTCTTAAGTGCGGATCAAGCAATAGGTGTGGTTAATTACATGTATAATTTAATGCATTATTGATGATAATGTGTAAAAGTTTTGTTCAATTTGTGTTTTGTTTGATGTAATGAAGTGTAAAGTGCCATTTTGTAGCTAATTGTCTCTTGCATTTGCATATATGACCTTCGATCATTGTTGTGAAGGGCTCTATACTATAAGTGAGAACATGTTGTGTGAGACTTTATGTTGTCAGACTCTTGCAATGTGTTGGAAAAAATGTTCAATTGGGCAGTTTTTAATCTTTATGCCCTGTTAGCATTCGTTTCCTTCAAGTTCAATGTTTTTATTGCAAGTCGTAATTGATTAATATGCCTCTTGCTTTTGTTAATACCTATGATTATATATGATGAGTTTTTCTTCTTCTTAATTGCTAGCTTTGTGTCCACTCTGAATTTTTGACTCAGTTACTGTTCCAATACCCCTTTTTTATGTCAGTATCAGTTTTGTACAACTTCTGAATCAATTTTGTGCGAGAAGGATCTGTTGCTGAAGTTTGAACTTGTTCTTAGTGAACCTATTAATTTATTATGATGGAGATTATTATGATTCTTTTTCTGTGTTTTTGCTCTAATGCAATGTTAACCTACTTCATTAATACTATATTCTTTTTCTTTTCATAGCTTCAGTGTCCCTCCGAAAATTTTATTCTTCTTGGAAATGGAAAATACATTTGGTTTGTGGGATTTGTTTTTGGTCCTAATTGTAGCATGATTTGGTGGAAAAGTAAAAATCTGAGCTTAAGTTGATAGATATTAATGATAAGAACATCTCAGCATCAGTAAACTCAGCTATACTTTTTATCTCATTGATTCCCCGACATATATAGCAGTACCAACTCCAGAAGGGTAAACTTTTTTGAAGAATCTCTTTGTTTATTAGATTGTTTATATATTCTTTTTTGGATATGACTATCATGAATGTGAAAGCAATTATTGTCCCAGTTACCAATAGGCATTGTGCACTTAGCTCTTAGAGGGTATTTTTTTTTAATTCTGAAACATAGCTCCCATAAATCGCAAAAAAAACAGTGTCAGCATGCAATTGTGAGCATAGAGGTCATAGGAGTTAACATGCAGGCAATTATGTGTCATTTTCTTTGAGCAAGTGGTCAAAAAGTAGTTTGCTTGTTTCTTTCCTTGGTACAGAAAAAAGTACCTTTGGTATTTTGGAAGAAGTTTCCAAGTGGGGAGACATATGATCGTCATTGCTACATGAAAGTGAAGGAAAGTTACAGCTGAGTACCAACTTGCTAAGAGAATCTGCTAAATTTTGATGTGTTCTCCATGGAATCTGGGGATGGTATCATGTTCCTTCCTTGTTGTGCTAATGAAAGAAAAATCAATTCCTAGTTCTGTAGTCTCTCATGTGGACCAACCAAAATTTAAAGAGATTCCTGGGAAAAGAAATCAAACTGAGGATATTCTGCAGTTTTGTTGCTTTTTTTTTTTCTTTTTCTGAATTACTGGTCTCAAAATTTCTGCTTGTTATTCCCAATTTTTATTAGTGATGATCGTATTATTCCTGATGATAAACACTTAAAGTGGATTCTTTAGTCTCGGGAGTTTTCCAATTTCCTTCATTCGTTTATAGGTTATGTGTTATTTAATCACTTGTCGTTGCTTTGTGGGTGAAAGCAGTATTCGCATGAGTCTTGAGCAGATGCCTATAATTCCTTAGGGCTATCAAGTAGATGTAGTTATGTTGCACATATTGATAACTAAATATAGGCAGGGTTCGTCAGGATTCTCCAAAATTTTTACATCATTCTTCATGTGATCTCTCATGCTGTGGCCGAAAGCAAAAATTTTATGTCATGTCCTTTTATTCTTAGCCAGTTGTCTGTTCTAAAATATGAGCCAAAAGAATTTGTATTATTCAATGGATGCCCAAAAAATTTTCCAAACTTTATATCGATATATAGGTCTGAGTTGATAGTTGATTGGAGCAATAATTGACTTGATGGTGAAAAGTGAAAATAAAGATAATTAAAATTAAAATGGTGGTGGTATTGAAGTTCCAATTTAAATTCTTAACTTGAGAACGGATTGCTTGGCTTGATTATCAAATTAAATTGCGTGTAATCCATGAATTGAGAGGAGTTCTGATTGAAAAAAAATGACCAAAGATGGAGCAAACAATTGCAGTGAGGTGGCGTTGAAGTATCGGATGGACTCAGCACAATAATTTGAATTAAGGGCCATAAGATGGTTGAGCACCATAGTTTTAATTAAGAGGGTCGTGAGATGGTTGAGTTGGTTGAGTTGGTCAGTTCTTAAAAACATTTTATAAATGAAGTCATCAGTTGCTATTTTGTTAGTTGAGAAGACCGCAGGCATATAAAATTTAAACTGAAAGGAGAAAATTGAAAGAAAAAGTTATTTAATGGTATTTTAAGATGTAGTGTTCCTACTGATAATTGATTTCCATCTCAGATTAAACAGTCTTGGAACTGAAAAAGAAAAAAAAAAGTTTCATAATTGAAACCAAGTGCCGTTCAAGTACAAATAACCAAATAGATTGAATGAATGATCAATGACGACCCAGCTTGCATTTTCTAATTGTTTTAGCTTCTTAAATTCTACCCCAACAACTACCTCTGGTTAGTTTTTGGGGAAAATTAAATTACACCCTCCTCCACGGTAGTTAATTAAAATATTTTCAAATAGGGTAGAGATTTTTGCACTCCCTACATTTCTAAATGCACTCCATTTGAATCTTTATATTAAATACAATGACTTTAGTACCCTTCAATCAAAAATTATACTTCTATCAACTTAAATTAATACTTGTAAAATATTTCTTTTAATTATTTTATTTTATAATAATTTTTCACTACATGTAATATTTTTAGTATAATATTTTACCATTTTATTAAAAAATTTTAATAGAAACTTCAAATTAATTTCATCATTAAAATTTTTTATATGTTGTATAATACCATTTTATTAAAAAAATTTAATAGAAAACTTAAAATTAAATTCACCATTGAATTTTTTTTTTATCATGTATAAAGACTTGAAATTTTAATACAATTAAAAAATTAAAACTTAATATTTCACAATTAAATTCATAAAGAAATATAATTGTTTTTAATAAAATTTTAGCAATATAAATTGAACACAAAAATAAAATAATATAACAAATTAATAAAATTATAAATAGCTCTTATTTGCATTCAAGTTATCAATTTTGACCATGTATACATAATTAAGTTAGTATTGATTGTTTTTTTTATTGCATAATAATTAAGTTATAAAAAAAGTTAGTATTGATTGTTGTGGAAAATACACTTTTCATAATTTAATGAAAATAATAAAATATAATTATTTTGAATGAAGGATAATTAATTCATTTAAATTATAAATAAAGTCAAAGTGGAGTGTAATTATCAACAGGAGGAGTGCAAAAATCTCTACCCAAACAAAAAAAATACATACACAATAGGTCAACCTTATTTTTATGCTTTCCATTTTTCTTGAAAATTTCTCTTTTTAATTTTCTTATAATATGAGTGAATTACTATTTATCCCCTTATGGTTTGCTATATTATACAACTTAATCTCTACCATTTAAAATTTATATTATCTTCCTCTTTTATTTTGCAAAATTACACTATTTTTCCCTTCCGAAAAATTTTGTTACAATTATCATTAACTGACATAACAATTATCAAGTAAATAACATTTATCCCATGTATTTGAATATATTATAGTACTATTTTTCCCCTCTATTTGAATACATTATATTATTTACCCTTAAGATTTACAAAATATATTTTCATTATTAAACTAATTGTTTAGCCAAATATATGTTAAATTAAATTATCATTAATTGACTATAAAATGATAATTTTATTAAAAATATTTTAATAAAAGTAAAATAGCAAATTTTATTTTTAATCTAATCAAAATTTCAATGTAAAATTTAATTTTTATTTGAACTGTTAGTTTGGATTATTGAGTAAAAGTAATAATTTTAAATAATTTGATTTGTATACCCAACAATTGAAATTAACAATTCAAATGAAGAATCAAAATTAAAAAGAGAGTTGATTTGATTAAATTTTTTAATGCAATATAAACATTTGAAAATATTATATAAGTGGAGATATTTTAAAACTAATACTAATTAATTGGTATTTAATTAGAATTTTAATTATATAAAATTAAAATAAAGTATTTTATATTTTTATGTAAATGATATAATGATCATTTTATATTTAAATTCTAATAAAATTAGTTTAATAATAAAAAAATATAAATTCTAAATATTAGAGGCAAATAACATAATATATTCAAATAAATGGGACAAATAGTATAATATAGTCAAGTAGAGGGAGCAAATAGTATTTATTTGATAATTTTTATATCAAAAAATTTAACATAAGGGGTAAGCAGTATACTTATGCAAAATAAAAGAGAAAGATATAATATATAAATTTTAAATATTAGAAACTAAGTAGTATAATATAACAAACCAGGAGCTTAGTCTTACCTTCCAAAAAGAAGTAAAAAAAGTAAAATATAATTTTTAAAAAAACTTTGTACAAAAAATTTGAAAATTGGTACATCCTAAAAAAATTGATCGAAAAATTTTTCAGCCAATTATTAGGAATTGATTGCCTATATATATAGGCAATCAATTCCTAATAATGAAATAATGAATTTAAAATATAATATTTGAGTAAGTCACGTATTTAAAATTTTATTTTTATAAAACAACAATAAAATTTTTCTATGAT
>CATIWK010225267.1:0-13768 GCA_949634005.1 Mallotus japonicus
AACCAGTGCAAAAACAAGCTCATAAAACTTAAAAAGAACCAAAAAAAGAAAAAAAGAAAAAAAGAAAAACAACCCGAAAAAGAAAACACACGCTCATATCAATACAAACAAATCAAACTAGACCCATTACAACACTCAAATTCCAACGTCCAAAAAAATTATCCAAATTTAAGTTTTTAGGTATGAAAATTTGTTTTTCAAAAAAAAAAAAAAAAAAAAAAATTCAAAATACAATTTAACTCTTAGCGTCACTTACGTTACCCATTTTTTTCTTTTGTTTTCGCTTTGCTCTCTTTTGAGTCGATCCACCAGATTTCGTTTTTTTTTTAAATATGAATCAGGTTTAGGTTTTTTTTTTTTTTTTTTATTTTTTTTATGGGATCTAACGCAAAAAAAAAAAAAAGAATTAGGTGTAGATTTTTTTGAGTATAGCGATGAGATCTAACGTTAAAAAAAAAGAGTAGAGTGAAAAAGAAGAAGAATAAAAAGAAAAAAAAAGGGAAAAAAACTGTATTTTTAAAACGATTTTGCCGTCTCTATGTATTTTTAAAATTTTTCCCTATTGTATATTTTTGAATTTTTTTTTCTATACATTTATGAAAAAATCCCATACTAAAAAGCTTGTTCTTTTACTTATATTTGGTAGCTTGAATCATGAAAATTTAAAATTTTTTTAAGTAAAATTTTGTATCTAAAGAAATATGTGTTTAAAGAATTTTATTTTTTATAGGTTGATTCGACTTAAACTTTAAAATAGAATAGTGAAAACGCATATAATTCAAATGAACCAGGTTAAGTTCATAATATAATCAATTTATTATTTTGTTACAAATTCTAGGATCGCAGTGGTCGGTAATTTTTTTGTTGTGCTCATAAAAGGATAATTTTTTTTATTGTGTAAGGTTGAATTTTTTCCGTCGTCAATTTAAAAAAGAAAACTGTTTTCTATTACGTATTTTATTAAAATTTAAGTTATATGACCTCCTATCAATAAAAAAAATTTCTATTACTGTCTTTTATACCATTACCATAAAAATAACTTATATTATATTTATTATTTTAAATTACTATTTCGAAAAGTATATTTTATATTCTTACGTTAATAAAATAAAAAAGATAATAGAGAATTTTTTATGATTTAGGATGTATGTATAGCATTAAGTTCAATGAAATATGAGACAAGCTTTAGTGATTGATAGATGGTAAAGGACATAGAGATTTATCACATTATATATACAACAACAAGATTGGTGGGTCGGTAGAAATGATAAAAAGGTTAAATTTTTTTAAATAAAATTTTAGATTCGAATTTTATATACGAAAAAATGAATTTTGAAAAAATTTTACTTATATTATCGGTTCATCTAATTTGAATTTCAAAATAATTAAAACCCTTATATTTATTTGACATTAGAGATATTATATAAAGAGAATGAATATTTATTTTTTTAAGTAAATAAACAAACAAAAATAAAAAGACTTACTGGTGAACATATCTATTGTCGCCTAAAAGAACCAAAATGAACATCTGTTGTCGCATGCTTTGTCTTTTATCTTGATTCCAGTGGTTGAGCTGCAAAAAAGATTCCATGCTCATCAATTCCAATTACTTAAACACAAGATTAAGATACCCAATTACTTAAACATATGTGTACATGTTCAACCGTTATTAATGCTGGTTGGTTGCTAGCTGCTAATCTCCAATATATTCTAACAACTACAATACTTGGAACTGCCATTATTATTAATCTGTTTGTTCTGTTGACTTAATCCTACTGCTCCCATCTCCAAAATGTAACTTGAGAAGTTTACATGCCCTTGTCAAGCCCTACTGGTCCAATGTAA
Organism: Mallotus japonicus; assembly: GCA_949634005.1. Classification (NCBI taxonomy): domain Eukaryota; kingdom Viridiplantae; phylum Streptophyta; class Magnoliopsida; order Malpighiales; family Euphorbiaceae; genus Mallotus; species Mallotus japonicus. The sequence goes on from CATIWK010225267.1 coordinate 1,846, forward strand.
CCAAGAAATAATCATTTCTGACAGAGAAACGAATCTTAATTAAAAAAAAATTGAAGTGGAAACTATAGTATATTCTAAGAGATTCTGTAATGACTTTAACTGATCTTCCAGGATTAATTAAAAAAAAAAGGTTTATGTTAAGTACAAGGTTACTACTATTGCTGCTTGCTTTAAAAATTTTCTTCTATCCATCCTAGCTATTCATAGACCATGCGCACTGTTACACCCACTAGCATTTGCTGATTTCTTTAATTAAAGAATTCATTAATGTTGGCAAATGGTCAATGAAAGAGTTAACTGGACTGCCATGATTTATTATTACTATCACCATTATATAACCAAAGTTACCACAAAGTGTAACATGAGTTTAAATTTATCAGTGGTTTTGGTGGTACTGAAATCTTCTTCAAAATTATAAAATTTTAGTTTTAAACTTGAAAAATCATCCACTATAATAATCATATTATAAAATTAACTTTTGAATTCTAATTTTAAAATTTATAAATTTTGTTAATTATTTTTTAATTTACAAGAGATCGAATAATTTAAGAATTAATGGACTGTGTGATAAAAGATAGTCAGCCACTTTCAAATTAAACAAAAATTAATGTTGAAACTTATAATTTTATTAGTTATTAAGATAAAAAGAAGCAATCTTTCGCGTTGGTTGTTTACTAAGTAAGTAATGCATATGTTCTATCTTCTATGCCTTAACAACACATTTGAACTTATGAAGTATGAGCCATGACTTCACATATTCAAAATTCATATCACAAATAAACATCCTAAATTAAGTACTAAATTTTTTTAAAAAAAATCTTGTCAACAACTGTTGGGATAGTTGGTAGGGGTGTTCTCACTTAAATAATGTCTCGAGTTCAAGCTGTGGTATGCACAGTAGCTTTAAATAGTTATTGAAAATTTTTTGTTACTCTTTTGATCATATCCAAATCGAACTAAATTAGTTAAAATTCAATGAATTATGGATACTAATGGTTGATACTAAAAAAAACTCTTGCTGTCGTATAGGATGATGCAATCTGAAGTAAAACCTAAGCCATGATATAAAAATTAATTTTATTTACTAAGGTAAAGTTTGGTTTGGATCCACTTCAAGACATGATGCACATACAATAAAATAATCCTTAACTTTAAACTTATAAAAAGATGTTTAGTCTAAGGTTATTGGTGAACATTAAAGAGTAAAACAGTAAGCTGGTGTGGAAAAGGCTCCTTCTTGTGTGGTTTGCATCATGAAAGCTTTAGAGACTTAAATAAAATTATTATAGTTTTCCCTATAAGCATCCATTGTTCTCATATGAAGATTACTCCTAATTGGTTCTTTCTTTGAAAATATGACTAGACATTGTTGTCAATGTTAGAAGACCAGGTCCACATAACCTTCTTGTAATAGAAATTAAAAATTAAAATACAAATACAATCATCAAATTCAATAAATTATTAATTTTTTTTTGAAAATTGTAACTAGTACATCATCACGCACATTCAATATAAAAATCTAGTTAGTCGATTTTTCACATGTTCTATTAAATAATACCACATAAATTACGACTATCATATGATACGTATATACGTATATATTTTTACATTTAAATGAATATAAGAAAAAAAAATTGAAGTTTGACCTTGAGCATCAAGATTAGGCTGAAATAGAAGGACCAAGTTCTTTTTGCATCAAGAAAAATAATGGACGATAATAATAATATTGGAGCTAGTGGTTCAGGTGATGATGGTGGCATCAAGGAGCAAGACAAGTTGCTGCCAATAGCCAACGTTGGGCGGATCATGAAGCAAAATTTGCCACCCAATGCGAAGATCTCCAAAGAAGCGAAAGAAACAATGCAAGAATGCGTATCGGAGTTTATTAGCTTTGTTACAAGTGAAGCATCAGAGAAGTGTAGGAAGGAAAGAAGAAAGACTGTGAATGGAGATGATGTTTGCTGGGCTATGGGAGCTTTAGGTTTTGATGATTATGCAGGACCTCTAAAAAGGTACTTGCAAAGATATAGAGAATTAGAAGGAGATAGATCTAATCAAGAAAAGGCAGGCAGTAGCAATACTGAGGAAAGAGATCATCAAGGTTCATCTTCATATAGAAATAACCAAAGGAATATTGATTAAATAGCTTCATTGTTACCTACTTCACTTGAAGGCTATTTTAATCAAGGTTTAGAGATGAGATTAGGCTGCGATTTTGATTTCTAGCTGACCCATGATTTGATTATATTGGTGTTTTTTATGGGCAATTTCTTTTTTTTTTTTCCTTTTTTTCCCCTTCTTTTCATTGAAGAAAAATTTTCAATTTCAACGAGTTCGAATTCGAGTTTAAAAGGATGCAAATTGATTTTAATCCTTTTGATTTGATTCAAATTGATTTCACTAATATGTAATCCAAAGGGAGCTCACACATTTGCAAATCTTGATTTGATGATGGTTTAGCTGGGGCAGTTTGCAAATTAACAAGAATAATGGAACAGAAAAAGGTCAGTACTCTATCACTTCAATCTTTGAATTTTATTCAAGAAATTGCTTAGTTCTTGTCTATATGATACTACATATGTTAAAGATTAATTATGGGTAGTTTGACTAATAAAACCATTTTTTTTTGTAAAGTGTTAGTTCAACAATTATTTCTTTCTTTTTCTTTTTGTTACTTTGATTTCATCTATCTTTCCTTGCTGAAGACAATTTCTGAAGTATTCATGAATCAAAACATACCAAGACAAAGTCATTGTCTAGGGTTTGGTTTATGCTGTATTTTAAGCAAAAATTAAATTCCACATCCATTTACCATCCATAGGAGAGCAGATGTTGAACAAAACGTTAAAAGTGTACTTAACTTCTCTAGGGTTTGGGTTCCTTTTAACCAGGGATTTGGGGATGTAGGGGCCACTATTGGTTTAATTAATTAAATAACTTAAGGTTTAGGTACACTCTGTCTAACTTAAAAAAAAAATAATAATTTTGAAATGTTTGGTACGTTGACATTAATTTACTGTATCATATCAACTATATAAATTGGATCATCTTCTCTCCTTTCATTAAAAAAAAAAAACTAGATTAATTAGGATCTTTCTTGGCTTTTTATATATTTTTTGTATCAAAACTTGAAGCTTTTTTAGATTAAAATTATCTTAACTTAATTGGGGATTTCAAGTGTGATCACCCTTTTCAAGATTAGACAATATGGAAGACAAAAATATTTACCTTTGAAAGTATCAGCCAATTATACTTCTTTGCCGTACAAATGTCTTCTATATAAGATTTTTATTGTAGAAGAAAGTCCCAAGCTCCTTAATTAATTTTCTGATCCTAATTATGCTACTTAATGTAGTCATTAAACATCCAAATGGCGGACCCACTTAATCATCAATTTCTTGGCTTGTAGAGTTATACTGAAAAATATTACAACTACAATGCAAACATTTTCATATTTCATGATATATGGAAGAGTGTGACTTAAATGTGACAATTTTGGAAGCTTTAGTTCATGAAGCTGTAAGGCATGTTTATTATTCGTAAGATTTCACAGGACTAGATCTCCTCCCTTTGTTATCTGCTATAAGTATATGTATGCACTTGTATTAGCTCCATAAAGGCAGAAAGTGCAAGGCAAGAAGTGAACCAAGCTTCTCTTACAGCTGACTGAACATAACTATTTCTTGACATGAAATCATATGTTGATTTTATAAATATCCTCTTGCACTTCTAGCTTTCATGTTTGATAAATGAGATGACCTTCCAACTACAAATTGAAAAGATGATGTTTCTTGTTAATTATAAGCTTTCTGCTTTCATTTTTATTTGAATTAGACATTGAAACTTAGAGGTTTGATGGAAGACTGATTTTTATTGTTCTATTTTCATATACATATACATTAATGAATATATTTATTGTATGGGTAATAATACAGGTTGCGAGTCGTGATGCGAGTAGTGCATCGTGGTTCGCATGAAATTACCCGATTACTCTATACATTTTTCGGTAACCTTTAAAAATATAGGAGCAATTTGTTAATTTCACAACGACCGTGATGCACTATTCACGTTGCGACTCTCAAAGTGTATAATTACTTATATACAACAACATTTGATATGATATGATATGGCTGGTAAGCCTTCCTCACCCAACAATGTCTATTTTGCATTAATGCAAACTGAAACTTGCTTTTCAGTTAATTTTGAAACGTGTTCTTATTTTTAGCTGTATTGTATACTTTTAAAAATTAATTCATAATTATAAGTTCATTTTTTGATTTATTTGTAAATGAATCCGGACGGTTGCAAGGGATTAGGGTTCAGCTCTCTAGACAGTTAATTACAATCACAATAAGAAGTCAGACATGCACTTATGGATTCACTCGTTACTTTCGACAATGACAAGCTGATCACTTGCTAGGATAGTCCTTAGGTTCTTTTTTTTTTTTGAAAGGTCTTAGGTTCTTTCTTAGCAAGCTTAATTAACTTAAACATGGTTTGATTAAACTGGCTATCTATATATGATACCGTGATCTTCACTACTTCAGAGTATATACTTTCACTATATAGTACATTGAAAATTGTCATCTCATCAAAACTCACCAAAGTTTGAAGTCATCTAAAGAACCAAGCATTTTTTTAAGCAAGCTATATGAAGAGATGAGACAAACAAAACAAATGAATGAAGAGATGAGAGTACTCTCGACACGACATAATGAGTGAAGATTGGACATTGTTTTGTCTACGAAGGTAAAATTATCCCGGTTGAGACGCTATTTGATGAGTATATGCAGATCATGATCACAAGCTATTCTTTTTAAGAATGAAATATTCTTATCTACATAATGTATATCGCATCCAGTCTTTGACCTATATATAAATAGAATTGCTGGCAAGAAGAGAATAAAATCAATTGAATTTATTAATTTTTAACATCAAATTAAAAGAAAAAACAATCACACACCAGAGCTCACAAATATCATATTAGACACAACATTATTATTTAGTAAATTATATATATATATATATATGTTTTGTTTTAACAAGCTTTTCTTTAGTAGGGCCTTAGGTGGGTGATAGTTTTTTTTGTTCTGTTAGGAGTTATTTATTTCAAGGTTTTACCTTAATATTGCTGATGTGATTACTAGTGGAGTAATCTCGGGTAATTCTTAGGGTGTCAAAATGGGTAATGACACGCGAACACAATTTACTTAATATGTAAAATTAGTGAATTGGTGTTGAGCTTAAATGGGTTCGTGTCAGAAACGGATTAATCCATTTATGACACGGTTTAATTAGATTGTATCATGAGTTGACATGTGAACCCATTTACAATCCGTTTAATTATATGTGTCGTGTTGGGTTGTGTCAACCTGACACAACACGACCCATTAAATATATATATAATTTATTATAATTTTAAATAGTAAGTTAGTCATTTACTATAAATTTTTTTATAAAAATAATATTTTTCTAATTGTATTATGCAAATTACTAAATTATAAATATTATTTTAATTTTTTTTAGTGAAAAAGTAGTATTTTTATATATTATAAATGTTATATAGGTTAAATGTGTTGTGTTGAATTTTATAATCTGCACAACCCATTTAAATAAATAGGTTAAACATGTATGCTCGTGTAACCCGTTTAATATTCGTGTCATGTTAGGGTTGAAATTTTTAACACGAATAATAAATGAGTTGTGTTAGTGTTAATCCCAATTATGTCACCAAAGTGAGTCAATCCGATACGAACACGATCCACTAACCCGTTTTAACACTCCTAACTAATTCCATTCTCTATAGAAATGGATCTTTCATTTTGCTTGGTTGGGTAGCTCTTATTGAGTTGTATTCTGTTGTTTCTTAATGAAATGTACATTTCCAAAAAAAAAAAGTAAATTATATATATATAGGATAATGATATGTGTTGCATTCCAATACAAAACTAATTTTCTGATTTTGGCCCCATGCAACAGGGGCATGAAACATAGGAGTAGGACAAAATAGGAAATTTGTATGAGCTACAACAGACTGTAGTTGTCGCGGTTTGTAACACGAGGAATTATCATCTACATATGTATATATATTGTCTTTGTAAATTTTAGGGTTAATTGCATACATAAGATTAACAAATTTTATACTAAATTTCATTTTGGTATATAATTTTAATTTGTATCTTTTTAATCATAAAAAATTGATTGTAATTATATATAAAAGTCACTCAAAATAGTTTCGTCTAAATTAGATGATGTGACACACTAAATTTACCACATCACAGTCTAACTCAACAATAATTGGCTTGTCATAATGTCATACCACATTCTTTACAAGACTATTGACCAGAATTTTACTTTATTTTAAATTTTTATTTTTTACACTCAATCTAATAAAATTATGATCAACAATTAGTGTGCCACATTATCTAAATTAGCTGAAATTATTTTAGATGACTTTTTTATGTAATTAAAATCAAGTTTTGTAACAAAAAACATACAAATTAAAGCTATATAACTAAAATAAAATTTAGTGTCAAGTTTGGTAACTTCTGATACAATTTACCCATAAACTTTATTATAAATATAAGGCATGATGTACTATATAATTAACTTAATTATACATCATAGGTCATGCCTATTTTAAGTAAATACTTGCGAGGAACCAAGAAAACTTCATCCGGCTGCCTTACACACCTGCTTAGCCAATTGTAGAGGTAATCAATGGTAAATTTCTTGAGTACTGATGATCCATTTGAAGCCATCACAACACCCTCTCCCATCACATACACAATACCATCTTTTACTCCTTCATCAATTACTGCTAGCTCTCTTTGCATTTCATCTCCATTTTCGCCTCGTATAAACTCTTTCAAACCACTCAACATCATATGCTTGAACAATTCTTGATCGTTATTCGAATCTCTGTATCCGTACCTCACAACACATCGGAAGATCATCTCGCTACGCTTTACTCTTTGAAACAAGAATCGTTCCTCGGTCGGAACTTTGCTAATGGGTAGATACTTAATGGAAACAAAAACAGTGACTGAGTGAAGAGAGGAGACACTAGAGATATAATGAGTAAAGATTGGAGATATGCCCTGAACAAGTGGTGTATAGAATAAACCAAAACCTTGAGCTCTATGAATCCTTTGATCACTCATTATATGATCAAGTCTGTCAACTGCAACTTTATTTTCAAGCTCGTAGGTATACTTGAGCCTGTAACCGTAGTTCCATATGAACATAATGACAACTACAACCAGGGCAAATATTAAAGGAAGGTACCCTCCATCAACAAACTTGTACAGATTGGAGCTCAAAAATATCAGCTCAATGAGACTAATCGTTAGGACGTAAATGATTACGAGGAAGATGTTTGTCTTCCATATCATTAGCATAATAAGAACTAGAAACGATGATGTAATCACGAAAACAAATGACACAGCAATTCCTGCAAGAAGCACAAATTAATGGTAATTAACAGAAATATTCTTCTGCAAAATCTGCAAGTAGCATAACTATTCTATACTATACATACCATACGCATTGCTAATGGTCAAAGTGTTTTTGAATCCAAGAGTGACTCCTACACAAGCCAACATTAGAAGAGTATTGATTTCGGGAACATAAACTTGGCCTTCATGTTTGGGAGAAGTGTGCACAACCTTAACCCGAGGGAAGCATTCAAGAGCAAGGGATTGTTGGATGATTGAAAATGAAGCAGAGATTAATGACTGACTGGCAATGATAGCTGCTAATACCGCCACAATGAAATGTGGCCAGTACAATGATTCTGTTCCAATAAAATTCAAATTTTTAAAAATGTAAATCTGATTAGTAAAAGCACTACAAGAAAGAACCAAAATTACAATGGCCAGATCTGTTGCTAAATGAAAATAGTGATGGAAAAGTAACGAAATTTATTTTGCGGTCACAAAATAAATAGCATAGAAATTTCTAATTTTTCGCTAATTTTATTTGTGCCAGAATTGTAACGAAAATTTATATAGTAGACTTACTTGGGATTGAATTGTAAAAGGCGTCACCAACATCCTCAGTATGCCTCCAAAGATATGAACACTGACCAATGTAGGCTAGCAACACTGAAGGAATGAGCACAGAGCATGAACTAATTCGGATAGCGAGAATGTTGAAATGGCCCAGATCAGCGAACAACGCTTCAGAACCTGTTAAGCATAACATTATACCACCAAGGGAGATCCAAGCATCCTTTTTATTCCTCTGGAAATATTTTATAATGTACCATGGATTCACAGCCCTTAGTACACTTGGCTCATACTTCACAGTGTTATATATACCAACCATTCCAATAAAACCGAACCATAGCAAAATAATTGGAGCAAAAGTATAGCCAATTTTATCTGTTCCAAACCTCTGAATTTGGAACAACAAAATCAAAACCCCAACTGAAATCCACATAATTGTAGTTTCGGAAAGGTGGGCCTTCTTTATTCCTCCAATTGCTGATAACACTGCAGCACAAACATATTTAATTTAAGCATGTAGTTGAGAAAGTAATCAATTCTGTGGAGAAAGCAAATAGAACAAAAGAAAAAGAAAAGCTGTAGTAAGGGGGTGGTCTAGCAGCCACTTTTCCTTAGCTCCTGCTACTGTCAATCTATAGAATTAATTTCCACCTGATTATGCCGTTAATCGATATTTATATCGTTTGACCTTTCTGTTAATAAAAAAAAAACTCTAATTTTTTTTACCAGATATGACTGGTGTCAGAATTCCATCTCCAAGAACCATTGAAACTCCAAGTATGCTCATGAGCAACATACATAACTTCATTAGAGGACTATTCTCAAGCCTGGATTTGATAGCTGAAGCCATCTTAGTACGGCGATTTGGCGTCTCAGGCTCATAATTGGAAACTTGTCTGTCTTCAGGCTGCAGATTTGGTATCATATTCACTTTGGCATGGCGGCAAATCAGAGAATAGAGTGCAAACGTTCCTCCTGGAGAATAATATTACTTAGGAAAAAAAAATAAAGAATTACATTTGTATTCATACATAATTACGAAGCTAAAATCAATTACCTTCACCATTATCATTAGCAGCTAAAACCACAAAGACATACTTGATCAGGGTAATTATAAGGATGGAGTAAATAATCAAAGACAAGACGCCGAGTAGATCATCATTGTGCTTGATTCCATCAGGAAAAATTCCAGGTAAAACATACAAAGGAGAGGTACCCAAATCACCATAAACAACACCTATGCATTGAAATGCAAGCTTCAGGGTCGTTCCCCAACCTGTTCTCTGCATTTTCGTCAACGAACTCCATCATTAAGCTTGAATCACATGTAGAACATAATCAAGAATCAATAAAATTGATGGCTACCTTATTACTACGAGCATGAGTGCTGCTTTCATAAGCCTCCAAATCGAACAAATCTTTTTTTACAAGCTTTCCATTTTGAATAATTGGACTCCTGCTTCCTGCTTGCACTTCCACTTCATGTGCATATACGTTTTCATTCTCCATTATGGCACCAAAGACGAGATCAATGAATTCTTGAAGTTACACCTGAGCCAGATGAGGCATGTTGCTTGATCAATATAAAGAAGACCTTTTTTTTTTTAATAAAAAAAAATCATAATATTTCCAATTTTTTTACTAACTTAATCTAATACAGTCTTTAAAATTTAAAGAAAACATTTTTTATTTGACTAAATGTTTGTAATTTTACCTTGAAAATATATATATATATATATATATATATATATATATATATATGAGCTAATTTTTTTTAAAGGTGATTGCATTTTTTTATCAATTTTAATTAAAGTGTAAATTGTATTAATTAAAATTACAAATAATTAATTAATCAGACTAAAATATTTTAATTAAATTTTAAAAGTTAGAATGAATTTAAACCGAAAAATTGTAAATTATGTTGCATATTTTATATTTCTTCCTTGTTTATAGCTGAAAGTATCGTCAATTCTTCTGTTTGTAGTGATTAACATGTAGCTAAAAAATCAACAAATTCACTTTCATGCCGAGTCATCTCTATATTTGTATGAATTGGTACTTAGTAATTTACTCTTCTTCAAAATATGACTATGCAGCCAATAATTTTATTTATATTTATCATTATCATTTTTAATTTGTTATATATAGCCATAAGTCGAATCTGGAGTTTGAGCTAGACTATTAGAGGAGCAAAGTTTTCTCAGTACCTATTTTCTCTATATATAAAATTTGAATCCAAACTTTTCTTCAAAGGAATTTAAATTTCTTCAACCTTTTTTAAAAGATAAATTTCTAATAATTAAACCAACAAATATAACTAGTGTTCAAATTAGGGTCCAATACACAGGAGTACCAAAATTTAGTTTTATTTCATTTTAGTTACCAAACTTTAATTTGTATCTTTTTAAATATCAAACTTCTGCTTAGTTTCAAAGTAATTACTTTAAAAAATTTTTAGTAACTAAGCAGCTAAGAATTACTATTTTATTCAAAACCTTTTTTTTTTTTTTTGCAAATAAGCCCATATTTTCTATACATTTATAAAAAATAAGAAACAATTTTATAATCCATTTTGATTCCATCTAATAAGAATAAACCCATCATGAGTGGTATCATAGTTTAGGAGAAGGTAAACTTCTAAATTTTTTGTAATTTATAAAATTGAAAAGATAAAGAGATTAAGGGATTCAAAATATTTTGAAGAGAAATTTAGAGGATTAAAAATTTTGATTAGTACCTTTTGAAACAAAATCGAAGTTAGATTATTAAAAAGAAATAAATTAAAAAATTTTATTAAGAAAAATAAATAAATTTAAAATGGTATCATAACTACAATAAGTGTGAAGTTGATTAAATTATACTTTCATTGTATGTCAATTTTGTAACCATATCAAACGCCAAGTTCTGTAGATGAATATGCTATAGTTAGTTGTCATTTTAGAGGTCTCAAATTCCAATAAATTATAGAGAGATTGATTGAAAAGGAAATAAAAATTAAAAATTAAATTTGCATTGTCATACCAAAATTATGTTGTCGAGCCAAATTATATCTATAGTATATACGCACACATAGAATATGACAATCCTTTTATAATTTATATTCAATACATCGAACAAATCGGTACGTACCCGCAATGCAATTTTTACAACTCAGACTGAACTTGAGCTTGAACTTGAAGTCAAATTCCGAGGAACCCTCTTATAAATGGAAATTGCAGAAAAGAGAAAGTTTACATTATTGAAGGAAGAAAAATGGAACTACGTAGAATTTATAGGATTTGATGTGCCAATGCATGAAGTATCTTAGCAGCAGTTTGTATCCCACTTGTTTAAGGTTTCAGACTAATTTCAATAGTAGATAAGAAAAAGATGGTTGGTCCCTTTTCTTTTTTTTTTTTTTTCTGTCATCTGTGTAGAAAGAAAGAAAAAAAAAAATCAATGTGGTTCCATTGACAAAATTTAGTCCAATTTTTTTTTTGGGTCCAAATGACAGCTGGATATTTCTTTAGACTTTGAAAAATTTAATTAGAAGCTAAAAATATATATATATATTTTTTAAATTTTGTGGTATGAAAAAATTTTTGTCGAAAATTGAATAGTTTAGAGTTATAATTTCCTTCAAGACAGTTTAATTTTTTTTTTGGGGTCCAAATGATGGCTGGATAATTCTTTAGACTTTGAAAAATTTAATTAGAAGCTAAAAATCTACTTTTTTTTTTTCAATTTTGTAGCATGAAAAGATTTCTGTCAAAAGTTAAATAGTTTAGAGTTATAGTTCCCTTTTTTTTTTTTGATAATCAAAATCAATTATATTAGGTGAGATGAGAAAGAACCAGGAAAAACCCAACTTGTTTTGGTAACTAACCCGAATCAAAAGATTCACCCCAAACACCCACAACTAAACCAAAACAAGG
>CATIWK010225277.1:0-28636 GCA_949634005.1 Mallotus japonicus
ACTGATACATATAACTCTTTATCATTCTAGCATGACCATGCATTTCACTTCAGTCTAACTCATCGAGGGGCCCAACAAATATCTTCTCAAAATAACTAAGGGACAAATTCCATCTTAACCACTCACATCCCTCACATAACTCATTCGATATCCAATTAAAACCTGTTTTACCATCCGTTTAAAGTATGGCGTAGGGATGTGTTAAAATACAGAATTTATCATGCAGGAAACCATGGTGATCTCAGGTCAGAGGACTCAAATAATACTACTGTGATAAGAATTACCTATGACAATAATCCATGTGGTATGCTCATAGTGGGTCAATCCAGTACATCTTTCTGATATGAATTGAACCGGAAGGTCATACACATGCATCCATAACTCCATATGATATACCGGGAGTTTTGTTGGTTGATCACCCATATATAGCCTTTTGGTAATTAAAGGATGTTAATGGAAAGTCCATGGACCCCCTTCCATCCCCCGCCTGAGATCCACTTTATGGAAGAATTGGAAAAGGAAAAGGGTTGGTGATACATTCGTAATACAAAACACCTTTTGCAGGGCGCCATAGTGAGGCCAACGTGTTTTTCATAGCCGTAATATTAATATGCTTCTCAGTTAAGAAATGCCCAACAAGACACTACCTGGGGTCCTGTGACTCAATTGGCCTTATCTCGTCTTTAATTATCAACCCCTGCTTATCATTATCTTATAATGTAACCTAAGAACAAAGATTGTTTATATCCTCAATATTAGAACTTGAGCTCTCCATGAATCTTGTAACAAGAGGACAAGACAGTCGAAAAATTATCAAACCTAAGACTTGTCAAAGAGAACAAGAAAACAAACTTGTCATAGAGACAAGACGCATTATATAAGTTAATCAGTATTGATATTATTAATTTATTAATATTCTTATGGGAATTGACATAAAGAATTGAAAATAAAAAATATAAACTAGTGATAATAACAAAATTAAAATAGAAATAATAAAACCACCATAAAAAATTGATTTATATATTTTTTATAAATTTTTTTTATGTTTTAAATGTAAAAAATTGAGAAAATGAATAATTTATAAATAAATATAAAATAATAAAAAAATGAAAAATATGTATTTTTCAATAAAAAATTTACGAACCTTTACTCTAGCCCCAACTAAGTAAATAAAAATACATATAAATGAAATTAATTGTTAAGGGTTATTTGGTCAAAAAAAAATTATTAAGGGATTAACAATTAATCTTATTAGTCATCTAAAAATTTCTAAAATTTGTTAACCTTAATTATTAGCTAGTCATCAAATGAGAAACCAAAGCATCAAGAAACAAGGAATCCCAATTCGAAGAACAAAGAAATCGATCAAGATGCTAAAAAATAAGATCATCTCCATGACGACCATTAGTACATGTAAATGGACTGCCATGAAATCCTAAAAAATGCTATTTTTTTTTGTATTTAGTACATTATATGCAAAATTTTAATATCGGACAGTCAGATAATCAAATATAAAAAATGATGGCATATTTATAGTTGTGAACATTTCTTTTTAATATTGTCGATTTAAAAAAAAAAATTCCTACAATTAATTGTCATTGACAAGCACGAGTAGTGTGGGCGAATTAAAATTTAATAAATTAGCAAATACAGTTCAGTTCATATGCATGACAATAATAGCACCATCACGAGATCTACACATCATTGTTGGTTTTTCTTACTGAAAATACCATAGGAGCTAATCAAAATTGCGAAATAAAACCACCTAGTCAATTTTCAACAAATATATATATATATAAGGAAATATCATGGAAGCTCACCAGAAAGAGCACTTCTATAATTAATGAAAATGTTCTAAACATTTTATTTGTATTTTTTTTTCATTTGAAAATAATAATAGTGCATTAAACTTAAAATGATTACTACGATAAGCATGATATCATATCTGTACCTAAAAGATTATCTTTTTTTTTTCCCGTAAAAGATAAGAATTTTTTTTAACATTGAGAAAAAGCTTTGGGGCTTATATTATTGTAATCTTATGCATTATCATCATCATCATCATCATCATTGCACTTCCACTACATTGAATTACACAAGTAAAAATTAGGGAGAATTGCTATTTCTCCTGTGTTTTGACATAATACGCTACTTCATCTTTTATATTTGAAAAAATATTTATTCATCACTGACATTTGTAATAGTTAACACTCATTAGTCCCTCTGTTAGGGATGAAATAGTACACGAATTGTAAAAGTCAGGGATGAATAAATATTTTTTTTTAAATGTCAGAAATGAAATAATGTATTAGGTCAAAACACAGGGAGAAAATAACAATTATCCCTAAAAATTATAATAATAGCTAGAATTGTCAAAAACATTTCTATTATCATCATCATCAAGCTCATTTAGACTTATGTTATATATGAGTATTTAATAATTTATTTTATTAATTCAAAGTATAGAGGTGTGATATTTATTGGGTTCAATTATCGATCAAAATAAAATATTAAAATTTAATAAACTTGGACTAAATCAAGCTAAAAATTTAACCTAAATAATTTAAGGCACAATATAGGTACAGTCTTCTTCTGTGCTTGTAGTGAAAATTTTAACTTCTCCATGTACATAAATTTTGACCTCACAAACACCTTAATTTATAATATCTGTAACTTTTAAAAACCTCCATGTTTCTTTATAGTTTTCGTAATTTTTTGTAAATTATCATTTTTAATCCTCTCATTTTTTTCAATCCTCTTTAATTATTTTCAGTCATAATTTTTTATTAATATTATTAATTTACATTCTCATTATTTTAAAATTGAAATGATAAGTATATTTTTAATTTTTACATATTTGGATTAAAAATAGAAATATTTTATATACATGCATAGACTTGAATAACATATAAATAAAATAAAATTTATATCTTTATAAGTAATATTCATTGATTAATTAGTTGACTATTAAAATTTTATAATTTCAATTATAAAATTTGCAATATTTTCTAAATATAACGTCATCTTCAAATTAATAAATTAAAATTATTAAATTATGAATAATTTAATATGAGATATAACAAACAAAAATTTTAAATTAATAATTAAATAACCAACAAAAAATATTATGCAAATATAAATTTTATTTTAAATTTAAATTAAAATAATTGAATATTAGAAAACTATATTAATAACTTAAAAAATAATTTCTATTTTAATTTGGTTAATGATATAAAAAGTAATAATAATTATTATATTATAACTCTTGGTTAATAAATATTTTATTCAAACTAACAATTAATATCTCCAAAAATATTTTAAATATTTTAATATTCATAAAGTTACAAAATAATATAAATAAATCACATTTTCATCTATCATTTGATCGAATAATTATTTATAATTATCTATTTTGGAATTTATTTGTGTGAAACTAATATATTTCATATTAAATTATTTAAAAATTTAATAATTTTTATCTATTTTAATTAACACCAGCATTTATGTACCTAATTAATAAATATGTAACTTCAATAATTGTTTTACTAAAGCAATCAAATAAAACTATTAAGAATTTAAATCATTGTTTTTTTTTCATTATTTAATTTACCTTTAAGTCATTTAGTTATAATTTAAGACTTTTAATTTGCTGAATTAAAACTGTTATAAGTCATTTACTTATAAAAATATTAAATAATATTATAAATATTTTCATATTTTTTCCAATTGATAGATAAATTTAAAAAATAAAAGCATTTGTATCTTACTTATATGTATGAATTATTGTAACTTTAAGGTTACATGAATTATAAAATATTTGGGTAATAAAAAATTTGGTTAGTATAATTTTTTATTTATTAAAATTTTTAATTTTTAATTAATGATGATCTAAAATTTATATTTATTATGTGTTAAAAAGTTACATTATTTTCATATTTAATTATAAATTTAAATTAGTGAAGCCGCAAATTTATTAATTTGTTATACAAATGCTAGTAGCTAACTAAAATATTTTTGAATTAAAAAGATAAAAATATTTGTCATATATATAATAAGAAATTGATGATAAATATCTTTAACTAGATAAAAAATGAAAGAATATGCATTTTATGATCTTAACAATTAACTTAAAAATTTTGAAAATAAAGATTTAATTGGTTGAATGTAAAAATTGTAAGGATTTAAGTAGTATAATTTAAAAATAAAAGGATTCAATTATATATTTTGTAAGAATTTAATTGGATATAATATTAAATAGATGATTGAAATTTTAACACAAGATTCAATGTATAAAAAATAAAAATATAAAAACTCATTGAAAAAAAATAAAAGTATAAAAATTTAATAAAACAAAATTGAAAAATAAAAACTCAATAAAAAAAGAGAAAAGTGAAGGGACCAAAAGTTGAAATTTATCATACTGGGTGGTAAGGGGTCTACCAAAAACACCCACTGGTGAGGTTCCATCCCCACTGGTGCCTCCCTCCCCCACTAAAAAAAAGTTGAAATTTATCTTTGTTTTGGTTTAAACATTTAATTTTTCAGTAGTTAATTTTTATAAAACCAGATGCATCCAATTTTGGTCATTTATATCTTGAATCTGCAAACAATCTCACAAAGATTGAATAATTTAGAAATGGGAATCTTCTCCCCAAGCTGCAAGCTTTTTTCTTTTGAACCACCTAAGCCGCAAACTTTGATGCCGTTTCTTGCCCCCCAAAATTTCTGGAAACAATACCAAGTCAAAATCTTTGACTCTTTCAAACCGTAGAATTCAGAATAAAGTATATTATATATATGTGTTTTGGCTAAAACTTAAAATTACCCGACAGCATATTTTCTGTTGCTTCACCTTACATAAAATTTTTTTTTTTTTTGAACAACCCTTACATAAAAATTTGGTAAACATAAATATTTTTTTTTCATATGTTTCAAAAAACAAAATTTTAAAATAAAAATTCCATTTTTTACAAAATCACATTTTCCATTTTTAATTTTATTATAATTAAGTCTTTAATTAGAAATGTATCATATATTATAATTGTAATTGCTTTATTATGTTAACAGCTATTTTTCTTATTAATATAATTTAGACCTTTATTTTTTATTAATGTAAATTATGATTTGCTCACAATGCACATATAAAATAAAATTTATTTTACATTTCATAGAATTTAATTTTTAACATCAGTTTTAGTAATTTTTTAAAACAAATAAAATTAGAATTATCAATAATTGAATTCGAATTAAATCAATTGTATTTAACATCTTAGCTAGCACATAAGATTTTTAAAAAACATTCAGCATCTGTTTATTATTATTATGAGAAATAATTTTTAATTTTATTTTTAATAATCTTATTGTTTAATCTATTAAAATATATCTCACCTTTTTTTCTTTAAAAATATTTCTTAAAAAATAATTTCAATAAAAAAATAAAGCGGCTGTAACTGCACCGCTATTAAAGTCGTTACACTCACCATTAAACTCAAATTACAATCCTAATGCTGTAAATCTTACTATTCGCAGTTACATACAAATGGAAAAAAAAAAAGTTACATGCGACAGTGAAAGTAAAAAAAAGTTGAAAAGGAAAAAACAGTAAATCTTTTTTTACGTGTTTGTTTGTGAGAAGAAAAAGAAGAATAGTAGTTAAAAAGTTAAAACAAGATTCAAATTGCAAGAGGAACAAGCGAAAGTGGGAGAGAGAAGAAAAAGAGAGAAAGTGGTTCTTTCTTCTTCTTCTTCAAAATAGACCGACCCTCTCTCTTTCCTTCTTCCATTTTCAAAATCGTTCGCTGCCACAGCAGATCTTTCTTCTAATTTTCAAGCGATTATCTGTTTGTTCGATAGATTCATCGATCGATCTCTTTACGTTTTTATTTTCTTTAATTAGCTCTTAACGATTCTTTTTTGCTCATCCGTTTAGATTTTTTTGTTATTTTTACTAATTTGAATTGAAATGGAGGCGATCGATGAATTACGTCAACTATCGGAGTCCATGAGACAAGCGGCGGCTTTACTTGCCGATGAAGATGTTGACGAAAATTCAAACTCAAGCTCTAGTTCTAGACGCAGTTCTACTTTTCTTAATGTTGTTGTACTTGGCAATATTGTGAGTTTCTTCTTTTATGTTTTTCTAGATTTTTTATTGTATTTATTCAGCATCGTTTTGATTAGGTTCGGTGTCTGTTTTCTTTTTAGTTTTGTTTTGTTTTTGATTTGTGTTTTTAAATTGATAGATCCTTGTTTCTGACAATTCTATTTGAAGTTCGCTTGATTTGTACGGTTTATGTAGTTGGCATCAAAGTAGTCAAAGTAATTATTGGTATTTGTAACTAAGGGATTTCGATGACTCAACTCCATTGAGCCTTACTCCCAATTTAGTTGGAAATGTATTCTGTTTGTTGTCCCTTAATGTGGATAATACTTTTTGAATTAGTTGCCATCAAAGTAATTACTGGTGTTTGTAACTAAGGGCTTTCGATGACTCAACTCTATTGAGCCTGACTCCAAATCTAGTTGGAAATGGATCTTGTTTGTTGTCCCTTGATGTGGATTAGGAGTACGTGTGATCCCTGCAGAAAAGGTTTAGTGAAGGCTTTTCACAGTCGTTAAAAATTGAATATAATTTGTAATGTTATTTAGGAGATTGATAGAGGTGTTCTTTACATCATGTAGATGAAAAAAGCTCTTTTTTATGACCTTTTTCTACAGAGTGAATTTCAGGTTTTATGTTGGTAGTGATTTTAAATTTGTACATGTGCCCGCGTGGATGAAGGAACAACTGAAGATTTTACCATAGTGACATTTCTTACATTAGTTGAGTTGCTACTTTTAGCCATCTGGTTTACTGATTTCTGTTTTGGAAGTAGTATGTTATGGTCTAGTTTACTGATTTCTGTTTTGGAAGTAGTACCTTATGGTTGTCAGCTGTGAATAGAAATTGAAGCTGAGACTTTATCACTTTAATGGCTATAAAATTTGGTCTTCTTTGATATGTGTATTCTCTGTTATGTTAACGTTCTCATTGTTTCCTGTCTGTGGCTAAATTGCTAGGGTGCTGGTAAATCGGCAGTTTTAAACAGTTTAATTGGACATCCTGTTCTGGTAAGTGCAAGATATCCAGTTTGTATTTTTGTGCCTTAGTACCTTTTATTATTACTGTTGTTTATTTTTATCAAACTCAATTACAGTGCTATATGCCTATATCTTGATTGCTTTGTTTTTTTTTGTCAGCCTACTGGTGAAAATGGTGCTACTCAAGCTCCTATAAGTATTGATTTACAGAATGATGGTTCGTTGAGCAGCAAATCGATTATGTTGCAAATTGACAATAAATCTCAGCAAGTCTCTGCAAGTTAGTTACCACACTAGATTTATTTATTATATTATTTCATGTATGCGTGCTGATTACCTCTACAGATTTTTATGGGTAACAATCAGTTTCAAAATGTTCTCTTAGTCTTAGGATTGTCATATCATTGCTGAAAATTTCTGGTTTTAAATATGCCATTTGCTTTTGCTTAGTTGATATCTTTATGTATGACATCATGTTTTTCAACTCCCACCTGATTGATAAGTTTAGTAGGAATTATTGGTTGTGGCTTTAGAGATTCATGCACATGCCTAAGGATAAATATAATAGTTTGTTTGTGTAGCTGAGTTTAAAACTCACAAATCTAGGGAGAATCTGATGGTCATGAGTTCATCACTAAGTAGATGACAACTTGGCATGTGTGCACATGTATTTTTTCTTTTTGTGTTCTGATGTGTGATGTATTTTTAATGTTACTGGTGGTCTGCAGGTGCTTTACGACGTTCTTTACAGGAAAGGCTGATTAAGGGATCCTCGGGCAAGAGTCGAGATGAAATATATTTGAAACTACGGATGAGTACAGGTTGGTTCATGTGTTATATTCCTGATTCCTATGCAGTAAGATTATTTCTTAGTTGCAATATTGAACTAGGGTGTTGTGGAAGAGTTTGTAACTTAGAAAATAAAATGTTTGCTTCATGCCTATGCCATTAGATTTGTATGAATAGTGTTTGTGGAAGCATCAATTTGCAGAATGATGTAAAAGAAATAAAAATTAGTTTGTGCAGAATTTTTTTTTTTCTGTGAGCTTTTATGCCAACCTATGATGCACGGAAACTTGAACCAATAGACATTTCCATGTTTTAGAAATGTTTCTGTGTCGGAAACTTCTTGGAAATGTTTCGGGGTCATTTTTGCAAATTTGAAAAATTAGAAAACATGTTTTCAACTTGGGAAATATATCTCTTTAGTATTTTTTCCTGAACAAGAAAGGAATTAACTTGAAAAAGAATTCTATATTTTTCTTAACTAAATAGAATAATTTATAGTTACACTATTAATTGATAGTAATAAATAATGTTTTTAATATTTATATATAAAGTCCTTCTACAGTACAAAAATTTGTATCTATACAAATGGAATTATAACCGTTTGATTTGTACTAATTTAATTATAGCCATTGATACATTTTACAGGTATTGGTACACAATAATAATCAATGGTTGTAATTAAATAAAAATAAATTTAATGGTTCTAATTTCATTTGTATAGATACAAACGTTTGTACCATAGTAAGAGCCTAAAAAATTTGTATCTATATATTTTTAATATTTATTTATACACCTCTATATATTTAATATTTACACGTTTTCCCCATGTTTCTTTTTCCTATATTTTTTAAAAAATGCTATTTCGTTGTATCCATTTCCATGTTTGCCCTTTCTTCATTTCCGTTTCTATGCTACATAGATGACAACTATTATAATACAGGATATCATCCCTAGTAGGTGGGATCAAGTTTTTGAATAGTGTGTACAGACTACCACATATATACTGTTGAATATTATCATACTCTGGTTGACTGGTTGTTTATAAATCTTTTGAAAATTCTGATAGTCAAGGTTGAAAAAGCTTGCATTTAAACACATGTTTTACAAAGTTATTGCATATGAACACATGTTTTACAAAATTAACTTGCAGATGGTTTCTGATACAACACCTAATTACTGAAATTGCATAGTGAAGTTTGGCAGTGTGAATTGACCTGCTTTTGTGTGCTAAGAGCTTTTGTAAGAACAATATACATGCATGCAGATCTAACAAAGTTTTGGTGATAAGTTAATGCAAGATGAAATATTTAGATCTCCATAGTTGGCGGTTCATATTGAGAGATGGGATACTCTTTTAGCTATCTATTTTATCCTCATACTTTTGTGCCTTTTTTTTTATATGAATTGGTTGTATTGCCACAAATTATTGATTATACTGCCTGATTTATTCTCAGCTCCTCCTCTAAAATTGATCGACTTGCCTGGCCTGGACCAACGGATCATGGATGAGTCCATGGTAAGGGATATTTAATAGTTCTAGAAGTTTATTTATTTAATACAGGGACTTATTCAGACTAGTGCTAATCATAACTGTTATCGACGCTATTTTTATGAAGTCAATGGAAAAGCATTTGGCTGATTCCATTAGTATGGTACTTGAAACACTAAATAGAAATAATTTTTACAATGGTCCTTGCTTAGGTTAGTGAATTTGCTGAGCACAATGATGCCATCTTGCTAGTTATTATTCCAGCTGCCCAAGCACATGAAATCTCTTCCTCTCGGGCCCTTAGAGTTGCGAAGGAATATGATCGAGAAGGTAAATGGCTATTCATGTTTTATTCTTTCTTTTTTGTGTTTTTAAATTTTATGTTGGTTGATTTCAAAATTCTTCTTAGATCTGTGTTAGGTTAAATCATAGTTATAAGAGACACAAGGCGCATTAAGGCGCAAAGGGTCCTGGAGCTATGCGCAGGGCACACGCTTGAGTCACATAGGTGCAAAAAAAAAAAAAAAAAATTATAAAATCATAAAATCTATTTCAATTTGGCATGAATAAGATATTTATATGCTTGCTTACATATACAAATTAAGCTAGAGATTTGTAAAAGAATTGGTAAAAGAGACAGCTTGAAAAAATTGGTAAAAGAGACAGCTTGAAACTAAAACATTACAGTGGTGCACGCCTCACCTTGTTTAAGGCGCTCTCTTCATTAACATCGCTTGCTGTTAAGAGTGTTTTAAGGGGCCAAGGCTTGTGTCTGGTGCGCCTTGGGCGGTCCTTTGATATCTATGGGTTAAGTTGTTGGAATAATGTGATCTTCTAGTATAATCGATATAAGATGTTTCTTTCTTATTGTGTGGACATACATTTTTCTTACATCCTTGCCTCTCACTTGTTTTTCTGTTTTTGTTATACTTCATTTGTGACTAAGTTACGTACTATTACATCAATGTAGGTACCAGAACTGTTGGTGTAATTAGTAAAATAGATCAAGCTGCTTCAGACCAAAAAGCTCTTGCAGCTGTTCAGGCTCTCCTGTTAAGTCAGGGGCCACCAAAAACTGCTGATATCCCATGGGTTGCTTTGATTGGTCAGTCAGTTTCTATAGCTTCAGCACAGTCTGGATCTGAGAGCTCTTTAGAAACTGCATGGAGGGCGGAGGGCGAGAGTCTAAAATCAATACTGACTGGAGCCCCTCAAAGCAAGCTAGGCAGAACAGCTTTAGTGGATGCTCTGGCACAGCAGATTCGCAATCGTATGAAAGTTCGGCTTCCGAATCTCCTTTCTGGGTAATTGGTTTATATGTCTGCCTGGAACTTCTCTCCTTTTGAAGAGTTTCTATGCCTCGTTTATGTTATAATTGCTGCCCAACTAGCTGATAGTTTTTTTTTTCTGGCTATTTCCTGAAACTTTTATCAATGCAGGTTACAAGGAAAGTCTCAAACAGTTCAGGATGAATTATTTAGACTTGGGGAGCAGATGGTTGAAACTCCAGAAGGCACAAGAGCTATTGCATTGGAACTTTGCCGTGAGTTTGAAGATAAATTTCTCCAACACATTGCTACTGGAGAGGTGAGTATTCAAGTTCTATTGATTTTTTCTTGTTCATAAAAAAATCTCCAAATAATAAAGTCAGGCATGTTAAGTCTATTCATTTGTGTACCTCTCAAATTAAATTCTTTTTTTTTTTTTGACAAGCTAATGTTGCAAGAGAAAATGAATAAAGAAAGTAAGCGTGCTATTCTTTATGTATGTTTATAACTTTTTTTAGTTAAGAAAGGTTCCGAACTTAAGAAAATGTTATGGTTGTAACCATTGATTTCTGTTGTGCAAAATTCTTTAAATCCTGCTTTCATGATTTTGATGCCAATTTTGCTGAAGCCTGTATCAGAGGTTAACTTGTTGATCGTTTTAATATTTTAAAAGGAAAAGGTTTCTATGTAGATGATTGGAGCTTATTGTTTGTTTTTTTCTATTTCACTCTTCCCTTTTTGCCTAGACCATATTTATCTTGAAGTTGCTCCAGTTTCTTGCTTTTGTTTTTGGTTATCATTGCATATTTATTATGAAAAAATATTTTATATTATAATATGCTAATTTTATGCTAATTTTCTTAGTGTTTGCATGTATGGCTAAAAATTGTTAATGTTGGTTTCCATTTTGGGAGTATTTTAAATGGCTCAGTTTATTAATGACATCCTGATGCATGCTGCTAACTTCTAAAATTGTGTTCCAGGGTGCTGGCTGGAAAATTGTTGCCAGTTTTGAGGGCAATTTTCCTAAGAGGATTAAGGAACTCCCTTTGGACAGGCATTTTGATATGAACAATGTCAAGAGGGTAATTATGCTGCTTTTACCAGTTTTTCTTTTTGGTGCTTTTTGTTGTTGCTTTCTTCAGTTTTGTACTATTTTTTTTTTGAGGGGAAATTTTTTGCTGAAATTTGTTCATCTGTTCATGAGCCTTTTAGATTGTATTAGAAGCAGATGGTTATCAGCCATATCTCATCTCGCCAGAAAAAGGTTTGAGATCTTTAATAAAGGGTGTTCTTGAACTTGCGAAAGAGCCATCTCGTCTTTGTGTTGATGAGGTAATTTTTCTCTATCCTCTCATTATAATCTTGAGCTTTTGTAGATTTCATGTTTTACAGACTTCTTGAATGTTAATGTTTATGTTTGCGGTCATTTTTCTGAGAGTTATTTCAAAGTCATAAAATTTGATCTGTGTGGTTGTCCTTGTATAATTACTGTCGTGGTTGGTACTAGAAATATGATTATTTATGTGCTCTTTCATTTTTCTTTAGGGAATTATTATATTTTGTGCTCTTATGCTTCTACAATGTCACACTGATAATTATTCATCAATTATTTCTTGATATTAATTTGATTTAATTTGACTTAGACATATCCTTGCTACGTTTTTTGTGTTTACAAATACACTAAGTACAATCTTGGCGCTGCTTTTCAAGATCTATCAGCACTGCCTGGTTTTATCTGTTGCTAAAGGAGTTCATTTTTAACTATGAACAGGTACATCGTGTCCTGGTAGAAATAGTTTCTGCTACTGCAAATGCTACACCAGGACTGGGAAGATACCCTCCTTTTAAGAGAGAGGTATGGGATGAGTACTTAATTATTTTGTGTATTGTGCATTTTGTATAAGTGTTTGTGACAGGTTCTCTTTATTTGTGTATGTTCATCCTTTTCAATCTTTTTCAAGGTTGTGGCAATTGCAACCTCTGCACTAGATGAGTTTAAGAATGAAGCTAAAAAGATGGTTGTGGCATTAGTGGACATGGAGCGGGCATTTGTGCCTCCAGCACACTTCATCCGTTTGGTGCAAAGAAGGTATGTGGAATATTTTTGGCTAATAGTAATACATTAATAATGTAGCAGTCATCATGGCCTATTTGTAAAATGTTCAAAATTCGGGGGTAAACGTGCATTCACATATTTGTGGCACAGCATTCTAATTTTCTATGGCACCAAGAATAATGTTTGAATGAGATTTTGATTGTGGTGTACTGCTTTTTACACTGTCTGTTGTAGTTTTGGTCCCTCTTTGTCTAGTGTGTTTGGTCAGCAGCTTTCTAAGCACATATTTTCTTCTGTGTATCTTTTGCTAGTGCTTCTGTGTGCATAAGGGAATTGTATTCAAGTACATCTCTAGGAATCTCAGAGAAGTCTTACAAGTTCTATACCTTAGCAATTCTGGATATCTGCTTGATGTCTTTATTTTGATAAACTGTAGGATGGAAAGACAACGTCGAGAGGAAGAGCTTAAGAACCGATCTTCTAAAAAGGGGCATGATGCTGAGCAAGCAACATTGAATAGGGTAGGATGTTTCATTTATATAGTGTATATGAACAGTAATTTTGACCTAAGACCAGGTTTGGAGAGGAAAATAAATGCAGGGGAGTCATTTTACCTTGTTTGGGAAGTGAAGAAAAGTAGGGGGAAAATAACCCTATATTTTCCCTTTGAGCTCATAAATTATTATTTTCTTTAATTTTGCATTTATTTTTCTTTCTTTATTTTCCATAAGTTCAGTTAGCCTTTATCTGTTATTGTTTTGTGTTTTTCTATTATTTTTTGTTCAACCCTATTCTTATTTTTTTTAGGCAACTAGTCCTCAAACAGGAGGTCCACAGATAGGGGGAAGTTTGAAATCAATGAAAGAGAAAACCAATCAGGCAGAAAAAGGACAGGAGGCTTCTGGTTTAAAGACTGCAGGCACTGAGGGAGAAATGACAGCAGGTTTGATGGGTCAATTGTAATCTGTTTCTCTGTATTGTTCTACTTGTGCCTGTGAATCATAGTTCAATACTACTTTGTTATCAGGTGTTGTGTCAACAGCTACTTGAATTAGATACTAATTTCTTGCGTTTTGAAAATTCCATGATCTTCTGTTTCCGAGAGCTGCTTCACTTATTTTATGCAGCATAGAACTTGAATGATAGCAAAAAATTCTATTTTTGTAGCTCTAGTACCAGTCTAGATAACCTCCTATAGTACTTTTAGGGATCACATTTTTTTATTTTCCTGCTGTTGATTTCTGTGTTACAGACTTATTATGATTGAAAAATTTTGTTGTGTAAGGGTGGATGATGTTTTTTCATTTGTTACTTTTCAATTTGTCATGACCTCAAGTGCATCTCACTGCCCTGTTAGGATGGGCATGTAATCGCAGACATAGCTTCTACCTTCGTATGGACTAGTTTTTAATGAATGATCTTTGGAGACAATATTTTGAATGATTACTGGATTTTAATTATTAGTTTTAAGTTTATGAAGTTTTTTTGAACCTTACACATGTTAACATTTTGTGTACAAACAAAGTTTTTGACAAAGTCATTTATCACTTATTATCTTTTTTGTTCCACTTGACAGCAATAGTTATTTCTAACATCTTATCATTTGTAGGATTTTTGTCAAAGAAAAGTGCAAAAAAAGATGGATGGAGCAAGCGGTGGTTTGTTTTGAATGAGAAGACTGGGAAGGTTTGTAGGACGTTGCTTGAATATGTATATCTGTTGCTATGTTTTTCAAAGCATGTGAAGTGTCTATTTCTACTGTTCAATTATTGTAACCAATAATAGTTCCATGTGCTGGGTGCACAGTGATCAGAAAAAAAATTAGCTTTGGTACATAGAATATCTAGTTAGCTTCTACACCTTTGCAAGTAGAAGGTGAACTTATTTGCTGATTGAAACTTGCGTCTCTGATGCATACAGCAGCATCAACATCTGAAAGTTTCAGAAGCCAGCCTGTTGTTTAAACCTCTGGTGCATATTTACAATTTAAGTCAAATTGAAAAAATTAATTTAGATTTGAAAATTTCACTAGACAAATGCAGTTAATGTCATTTATACATCGTTGTTTGTTCTCAAACCTATCTTTATTGTATTAGATAATGTATGATTCTTGACCCTCAATCTTACCCATTCCTTATTTAACAGCTTGGTTACACAAAAAAGCAAGAGGAGAGACTTTTTCGTGGTCTCATCACCTTGGAGGTATGTTGAGTTATCGTTTCTTTTTGAGATTACTCTCACTTGTGCTGTTTGTTTAAAATATGAATGCTTTTATACATTTTCAGATTTCATAACCTTGGTGCTCTCTATACGTTGCATCTGTATTCTAATATGCCAGAAATTTCATGATCTGTTTTTGATGGAAGCTCCCCTTGATATTCCCTTGAAGTCAATTTTTATTTGTATTTCGAGTGGGAGTTTTCTGAACATTTGTTTTTGGGAATGGATAAGGGAAGGGACAATGCATTAAACTGATGTTATGTGTGCTAAAGTAGGTGGCCGTTTGTGTTTTCTTTAGTTAGCGTTGTAGTTTTTTTCACCCTTAAATATTAACATTTTAAAGTATTGAAGTACATAAAAAATTTGATGCTGCTGTGGCCATGTTATAAAAAAGATTAGTGGTATTTTGCATTGTTGAGATGGATATGATCTTGCTAAAATTTAGATATCCTGTTTTTCTCCAGAAATTTATAAGAAATTGACTACTAATCTAGCTTCCTTGCAATATTTCTCAACATCGATATCCAGTCTGGTGCTGTTGGGTCTGAAGTCTGATTTCAATTGAAGAATCACTCTAAAACTTTGTCCTTCTAGAAAAAATGATAAAATACTTTTTTCTTGTGGGAGATAAGATGTTTCACCAATGCAGTTTTATTGCATGGAAGATTTAAGATTTATGATGGATGAAATTTTCAGATAAATTTAATTTCTTTACTGGATAATTGTTCAATTTCTGTATGCCCTGAATCAGATGAAATTGTTTATTGCAATTTCATCAACTAATTCGACATCTTCTGACAGAGTGGGGCTAAAGCCCATATTTTATTGGTTCAAGGCAAGTGGTTAGGAAACAACTTGTTAAATAATTACAAGTTGGGGTTTGAAGCTTAACTTTTATAGTCTTCAGCAGCGTGCTTCCAACAATTAGGACTTATTGTAGAAAATCTGATAATTTTTTTGGAGCTATGCAGTTTCTATTTAGTACAATTTATTGGGATTTATGTCTTTTATGTGGCTTCTCTTCTATTTGTAAACTTCTCTTTCTTTGGATCTTAAGCTGTAAAATCTTACACACGTCGAAGTATGGGCCTCTTCTCACTTTTTCAAAGTCTTCTATTGTATGTGTCCTTGAGGGGTAGAATCTATTCATGTACCTTGGAATTTAGTTGGTTTCCCAGGATGATTTGATTGTTTATGGATCTAGGAATACTTCTGTGAAGAATATGATTTTTGCATAATGCTTTCAGTTTTAGGCGTGCACTGCCTTCTGCACTTTTGGCAACAGTTTACTTGGGCTGTGACTAATGGTGTTTTAGAGTCTATTATGACATATTAGGAATGCTACTCATTTGTTTTCACCCAGGAGCCACAGTGTGCGAGGAAAATAATGCTATTATCAAAGCCTGTTTCTTTAGTTGCATTTGTGCTCTCTAGTATTTGTTTGTTTTTTAGAGTAAAGATTATGGCATATCCACTTTCAGATATTTGTTAGTTTAATTACTCTCTCTTTAATTTGATGTTAACGGTGACAAATAAAACTGCACCTCTGTCATGGTGCTTCATTTTATTTATTTATTTATTTTTTGCTGTGTGCAGCACACCGGTCAATTCTTTTAAGTGTTTTTTATTTAAATTTTAATTTTTAAAGTTGATTGGCATTGGATATTTATACTTGTCTTGTCTCATGCTCAGGAATGCAACATTGAAGAGGTTCCATTTGAGGCCGAAGGGGATAAGAAAGCCTCAAAGAGCTCAAAGGATAAAATGGCCAATGGACCAGATTCTAAAGCTCCCAGTCTTGTGTTTAAGATGACTAGCAAAGTCCCATACAAAACTGTTTTGAAAGGTACATGACTGACTGAGGTTATCATACTTCAATCAGTTGAACTTGTCCTTGGATTCTATTTTTATCTACTAGCACTTTTTAATGTAAACCACCTTTTATCTTGCAGCTCATAGTGCAGTTCTTTTGAAGGCTGAGACTCTTGCTGACAAGGTTGAATGGATGAACAAGTTATCAAAATTTGCACAGCCTGTAAAAGGACAGATGAGAAATCCATCTCCTGAAGGTGGTCTTACCATGCGGCAGAGTCTTTCTGATGGTTCTCTAGTATGAACTTGATGCTATACTACTTCATCTTCATAGAATTAATATATATTATATTTTTCAGATTGACATAAATCTTTGTGGTTCAATTTGTGTTGCATGCAATATTGACTTATACCTGTTGTTTTATATGCTTGTTTATCTCTCAGTTATTTGGTATTTGGTAAGCCCATAAATGGCAATGCCACATGCAGGATTTATATCACCTGCTAATGTTTATGATGGATGAAGATGTGCATGCACCAGTGACTAAACATCATTGATTTAGCCTTTAAGTCTTACAAGAATATGTTTTGTGGTTCATGCAGGATACTATGGCTCGAAGGCCTGCAGATCCTGAAGAAGAGCTCCGATGGATGTCTCAAGAAGTGCGTGGTTATGTTGAAGCAGTCTTAAATAGCTTGGCGACTAATGTTCCCAAGGTAAAGCTTGCTCCAATTTGGTATTCTTATTCTTTTGGCTTGCTGCCTAAGAAAAACCTTTCATGGCTTTTGCTAATGGAAACAGGCAGTAGTTCTTTGCCAAGTTGAGAAAGCCAAGGAAGATATGCTAAATCAGTTGTACAGCCGTGTCAGGTTTAATGCATTTGCTTTTGCTGTAGTTGATTTAGTCTTTGTTGACTGCATTGGAGTAGTGTTATGCATTATGGTTATGCTACACAAGGATAAAATATAGAGGTCTGAAATTGTTCTTGTTTAAATTTGTTATATTTGATTGCGGCTAGTGGTCAAAGCACAGCGAGGATTGAAGAACTGCTTCAGGAGGATCAGAATGTAAAACGCAGGAGAGAACGCTACCAGAAGCAGTCCTCTCTGCTTTCTAAGTTAACACGCCAACTCAGCATTCATGATAATCGGGCTGCTGCTGCTTCCAGTTGGTCTAATGGTACTGAAGCAGGTATATAGTTGAAATACACAATTGGTCTTGTCTGAACAGTATAGTGTTATGCCTGAAGTGTTTAAAAATGTAATGTGATAAAGGATGAATAAGCTTATGATAAAATATGAATGCTATCTTTTCAATTGATGCTTTCAGGATGCTTCGATATTTTTCCATTGACAATTTATTTTATTTAATCTATGAGGTTTGAAACTGCTTGCTAAATCTGGATGCAACAGTCAGTCGATTTTTGAATTTGTAGAATTTGTTAGAAGTCCTGGGTGGTTATAGCTTCAGCAGTAAATCTGGTTAAATTTTACCTTCTGATTTAAATTTTTGTAATTACCTGATTGCAGAAAGCAGCCCTAGGACAAATGGTTCATCAGGTGATGACTGGAGATCTGCATTTGATGCAGCTGCAAATGGTTCTGTGGACTATGGTTCATCTAGATCTAAATCAAATGGTCACAGTCGGCATTACAATGGCTATGCACAGAATGGCGACATAAATTCTGGTTCAAACTCAAGTAGTCATCGTACTCCTAATCGGTTGCCACCTACACCACCACAATCTGGATCTTCAGGTTACAGGTTTTAATGTGCCAACTCATTGTGGTTGATAATTATATTGTGAACACTTCATTTTTTGTGGGAAGCCCACCTGAGGGTATATACAATCATATGGTCAAAATTCTAATTTAGAATTTTTAGGAGAGGAGAGGAGAGGATGTTTGTGTAGTGTGTACATAATTCTACACTTAATGTCAGGTTTTTGCGGCTTGCCTGGTTAGAAAACTGGATTCAAGGTGTTCTTGAAATCCATTTATTATATTTTACATGCGCCTTATTTTTTTCTTTTTGTTTTATTTTTTTTTCTTGAAAGACTATTTATTTATTTATTTTTTAAACTGTTACTCCTTCCCTCATTTTTGGATGCTAGTCATTTCTGATTATATACAACCCTTTGGTGCCTGATAATTTTGTAACATTTGCTATTTCGTCAGGGGAGTTTTATAGTAAAACTTTTCTTTTATTTGCTAAATGTAATCGCCTTTTATTCTGACTTTGAGATGCTTCATTGCATCGCTCAGGAAATTACAAAAATTGCCCTTTGGGCTGGTTTAAGTCCAATGCTGTATTCAACGCAAGCATAGTAATATGTTACAGTTTCTTACTTAGAAGAGGGAAAGGATTGGGGTTGTGGGGTGGGAACTTTTTACTTTTATTTATGTGGTTCACTTGTGATAAACTAGTCCTGTGAAGTACCTTGTGTGCTATAAATTTTACACTTTAATACCATTTTAAGGATCAAAGGTGCATACTTTGATACTGTTCAAAAGGCTAAAAGGTGCAAATTTGGTCTTCCGTGTTTTGCTCGAATTTCACATTAAGCTTTTTTGTTTTTTGTTTTGTTTTTTTGGTCCTATTGGAACTTTTCTTTTTAAGATTGGATCATATTAGGCAATTTATGAATATAATTAAGTAAATTTTTTTTAGTACAATTAAGTTTTATAAATTAGGAAAAATTTAATTTTAATGATTAACTAACTATAAATTATTTAGACTAACAAATAAAATTGATAATTTTTAAAAAATATATATAATCTAATTATAAAGTTCTTAAATTTTTTTGACCCACATTAATTTTTTGAAATTTTCTTGATTTTTTTTGAAATTTTTAATTTTTTATAAACTGAAAACCTTTAAAAAATTTACGATAAAGTGATATATATTTCAAAAAAATGTTCAATTTTATTTATTAATATAAATAGCAAATCAATAATTGATACCAAATTTAATTTTAACAATTGAATAAAAACTTTTATTCACCAATTTGATTTCAAAAGTTAAGTAACAGAAAATTATTTAGATTAGTGCATAAAAGTGATTAATTTTTTGAAATGAATGACTTGATTCAAAAATTTTAAAAATTTTTAAGTTTATAATTTTTTTTTTAAAAATTCAAGAAACATTTAGAAAATTTTAAAAAATTATTATGTGGGTGTAAAAATTTTAAAAACTTCATAATTAAGGTTATATATATATATATATATATATATATATATATATATGGTTGTGCCCTAATCTCACTTAACCCCATAACGTTATCTAAGGTACAAATACCCCTATAATGTTATAAAAATGATTCAAATACACCCCTCCAACTGACACTGTAAACGGTTAGTTTAATATCCGTTAAACATTGCTTGTGTGGCATGTGGGGGCCATTAATTTTGACTGTATCCCATATGTGGGATCCACACATCTGTTATAAAAAAAAGAAGTGCAGAAGCATCAAAACTCTTTCACTTCGTCCACACTTGCCCGCCCTTCCACTCTCTTTTTCGCCTTATAAAACGCTCTCACCCACCTCTAAATTCTCCCTCTATTAACCGGCGCAACCGCCTCTACTCCGCCCGCTGGTGACTTTCGATTTCGCCGCTTCTCTTATCCCTCGCCATATCTTTCAATTTGTACATCTTTCATTGTCTTTTCCCTTTTCTTTTCTTCTGCTCTGTTTTAGGATTTTATGCTTCTTTCTCGTAATTATAGGGTTTTAGAGCGTTAATTTTGTCAAATTGTCGTTCTTTTTAATTTGTTCTATGACTGTGAGTTTGTTTCTTGGCATCTACAGGATTTTGATTTGAATGATAAGGGATTAATTCAATGATAAGATGTGTTCAGCATACCTAAGTTTTGTAAACTTGGATATAGATTTTCCGGTGAGTAAGTGGCCAGAACCTGGAGTGGAGTTAGAGTGGATGTTGCCATCGGAACCTGTAAGCAAAACAACAGTAGATTGTTAGGATTTGCCAAACTCTATTTGTTTGCAGAACCCAGTCAATGTTGAACAAAAAAGATGCTTCTGCCGTCCTGGGTTTCAATGGGATCCCATCAATGGAGCATGTCTATTGAGTAAGTATTTATTAGACATGAGTTGCAGAGAATACTTGAAAGACTATAGCTGATGAAACGTTTCTTGTACCTCTTCCCTTCTTATTTTCTTGAAATGGAAAAGTTCTCATTTGCTAATTTTTTTCCTGTTTGTATCTGCTTTCTTTAAATTCATTTGCATAAATAAATCCATGCATACATAGCCCTAGCAAAACTTATGTTTTTGTATTTGGTGATTTCAGCTTATGGTGCTTGTTGATTATGTGGAGGCTCTGTTTTTCCAATTATTGCTCATTCTCCACGGAACGACCTTCACTTGGTAGATTTTGTCATGCCGTTCTTGGCACAGTCGAAAAATTCAGTGTAGTATTGAGAGTGAAATAAAAAAATTATGAGAAGTTTCCAGGAATCAAGGGTCAAGATCATGTGCTTAGACCCATAAGACAAGGAAGCTCCCAAATTAAGTTTATTTTCTTTTTTGTCTTCTTCCTTTTCTTTCTTCTCTTTTAGCCTCTAGAGCCATTTTCTTGCTTGAAAACATTCAATCCCTACTAAAAGATTCATAAATTTATCCAAACCCATTTTTTCTTGTAGTATATTCTGTTAGTTGGCAAAATAATTCTTGTTGTTTATGGTCTTTTTCTTGCTGTTTAATTGCTTCTAAAGCTAGCTAGTGCAATGACAGTTCATAAAGGAGCTGCTAGTGTAGAGAGAAATGGTGGCAACGTTAGAGTTCCAATTTTATCGAATGTCCCCGAAGGGACTGGTGGCAACGTTAGAGGAGAGGAGCTGCTGCAATTTTTTTATGTTTATGGGTTTTGTTAATTCTTTCATAGCTTGGCTTCTTTTATGCTGTTCATGAAGAAACGAGCAAGTTAATATTGAAGAGCAGTTCCTCAAAAAAAAAATATTAAAGAGCAGTGATAATGTTCAAAAAAGAAAAAGAGCAGTGATAGTAGTACTGATTGTCAGCTTGTGATTTGGTGGTGAATTATGTGGATCCCACGAACAATTTTTTAAATTTACTTTGTCTGCATGCTTGTTGGGCCCCACAAGCCACACAAGCAACCTTTTCTTGTTTAATTTGTCTTTATGTCCACATTGGTGGACCTCACATGCCACACAAGCAACGTTTAACGGATATTAAACTAACCGTTAACGGTGTAAGTGGGAGGGGTGTATCTGAGTCATTTTTATAACGTTATGGGGGTATTTATACATTCGATAACGTTACGGGATTAAGTGAGATTAGGGCACAACTATAAGGGGTTTTTGTACTTTTTCATATATATATATATATATATAAAGTGATAAGTTCTTGACAAAAAAAAAATATAAAGTGATAAGTTTCATAGCGAACATGTCAGTATAGCTTTTCCGGTAGATTCTTATATTCAAAGTTATGTTTGTTAGATAAACAAGAACCATTAATTACATAATAGGTTAGAGAGATGATTGACTTTATTTTATCTTGGGGTAAGGGTCATTTTTTACCAAAGGTTAAGTCCTGATTCTATGGACTTGCGTCCTATTAGTTTATACAACATGTTTTATAAGATTATTTCAAAGGTGCTAACTAATAGGCTAAAATATTGTTAAAAAAAAAAAAAAAAAAAAAAAAAACAAAAACT
This sequence comes from Mallotus japonicus, assembly GCA_949634005.1. Taxonomy (NCBI): domain Eukaryota; kingdom Viridiplantae; phylum Streptophyta; class Magnoliopsida; order Malpighiales; family Euphorbiaceae; genus Mallotus; species Mallotus japonicus. The sequence goes on from CATIWK010225277.1 coordinate 22,418, forward strand.
AATAGGCTAAAATTGGTTCTTCCAGATTTAATCCCTCCTATGCAAAATGCATTTATTCCTCGTAGACTTATTATGGACAATGCACTTAATGTTGCGTTTAAGGTGTTTCAATCTATGAAATGGTGAAAAAGAGTTTTTTTTTTTTTTTTTTTTGAGAATGGAGGTGAGGGAAATACACCCTTCAACCTCTAAATGGAGGTGAAAAAGAGTTGCATGCCATGGACTAGACAATACATTGATGTCTGATGCACGCATTCGCCAATTGAAATGGCGCACACACCGAAGAAATGGAAGTTTAGAACTGCATGGGCAACACAACACTTTTTTTTTTTTTTTTTGTAATGAGTGTCTCTGTCAAAAACTTATTTTTGTTTTGAAAAAAATACAGGCATCTCTTATCGTGTTCATAATCAAACTTATGGTTCTGAAATGATTTTTAGAAGCCTGTATTGAAGAGGTGATATTGAACATTAGAAGGTAAATTGTTTTATGTATATTATGATTTTGTACATAAAAAATTGTATATATTTATTTTGAAGTGAATTTTTTATTTATTTAGTTAGTGAAAAATGTATATATTAGGTCCGTAGTTAAAAAAAATTATGTTACTGGTTGGGAAAAAAATCATTTTTTTAGTAAAAGAAAAAATTAAGTTACAGAAAAAATTATTGTTTGTAGTAAAAAAAAGTAATTTATTTAGTTACAGAAAAAAATTTAATTTTATTAAGTGAAAAAATTGAGTTAGTGAATATTTTATGATCATTGTATTATATATCTTTGATTTTATTTTGTAGAAGGTGATCTTGAGGAGGTGATTCTTAAAAATAAAAAGGTATGTTGTGTAAAAATAAAATTATTTAATATGTTGATTATTGGTAAAAATTGTTATATTTTTTAAGATATACTTGTTGGTAAAATATTTATGGATATTTATTAGTAAATATTTTTATTAAATATTCGTTGGTAAATATATATGTTGTATTTAAAGAGTGAAGAAAAAATTAATTAATTACTTATTTATCACCTTTTTCTACAACCATTTTACTTTTTTACAACAACAACAACAACAACAATAATAATAATAATAATAATATAGTGTTATTTTATAATTAATAATAATATTATTAAATTATTTCAAAATATTCTGCACTTTTTTTATTTAATAATAATAACCATTATATAATATTAATATAAATATTATATACTTAAATAATAATTATTATTATCATTATTATTATCATTTTTATTATTATTTTCTTTTTAAATTACTTATATTATATAAAACATATAAGTGAAATGACAACCTTATTATTATATTATTATTATTAGTAATATTTTTATTATTATCCTTTCATGGTTGTATAATAATTAGGCCCTCATTAATTTTTATTATTTTAATTATTATTAGTACTATTTTTATTATTACTAACTCATCATTGTGTACTAATGTCATTTAAAAAAAAAAGGGTCATGTCACTACAATAATGGAATGGATCAAGTGTGCGTTGAAGGGAGTGTTTGCAGTTGGCGGAATTGTCAAAATAATTAAAAAAAAAATCAATCACTCATTCTGCCAATTGCACTAGAGGAATGAACTTTCCGCCTGCTCCATTGGCGGAACTCTGTCCTGCTCCGCCACATAAGCTAAAGCCACAATAAACTAGAAATTATTTTCAAAACAAGCATAAAAAGGGAATTTTTTTTCAAAACCACCACAAAAAGGGGAATACTTTCAATTTTTACCAAGAGTTTATGAGTTTCACCATAACTCTATGGTTGAATGGTTCTGTTATATGTATCAGGTTCTCCCTCGGGATAGGTTTGAATTGTTTGTCATGATCTTGTGATATATGTGGTATCAAAGGGACAGACATGTACGTGGTCAGACATTTGTTCATGCTTCTTTAATAGGTAAACAAGCTGTTGCTCAATTAGATTCTTCCAAATTTAGAGCCTCAACTCACTGAATTCTAAAGTGAATGTTTATCAGCTTCGTTTCTTGGCAACCACCTGTTCAGGCACACTTTAAGCTCAATATTGATGTAGCTTGGGTGGCTTCTAGTTCAATGGCAAGGCTTGAGATTGTAGTCAGAGATGCTCAGGGCAAGGTTATGCTATCTGCTGGCCAAAATAAATCATCATTGCAATAGATTGAGCTGCTTGAAGCTCAAGCGGTACTATTTGGAATACAGTTAGCAAAAGATGCTTGCTTTTCCTCCATCGAAATTGAAACAGATAATGCTCTGGTATGCCGTGGTTTGAATTGTCGTCAACACGGATCCACTCCATTCGTGTTACTTTTGCAAGATATTCTACAGTTGTTTGATAGTTTTCATTTTGTTCCTGTTTCCTTAAATCCCTCATCACTGTAATAAATTGGCTCATCATCTTGCTCAATTCAGTCTGTTGTTTTGGATGATGTGCCTTTTATTGGTTGATCTATAATATCATTTTTTCCTCTAGAAAAACACATGTTTATGTACACATTTTTTATGACCAAATCATTTGTTCCAATCAAATTGTAACTCAATTTTACAAAAGATTTTCATGCTTTTCAGTATAATTAAAAAAAAAAAAAACAGTTTGACCATAAAAATGGCTTATATACATGGCTAAGGATATAATAAATGTCCTAGCAAAAAATTCAAGATCATCCAAAATCAAATAATTAATTCAAATTTAAAATATTTTTCCCTAATCATATCATATTTAGTTCAAACATATGACTGTAAATGAATGGGCTTTTATAGCTTTTTTGCACACACATTACAACTAAAATTAAATAAGCTATCACCGCTAAAATATTTAATAAGATCATCATACAAAAAAATTTTCAGTTTATGATTAATGTCAAATGTTGCACTTATCAAATGTCACGTCCCAAATTGGATCGCAACCAGCTGTAGAAAATGGATAAACACAAGAACATAAAAATCGTAGCAAGTCTAAATTCAGAAATAAATGACAATCTATCCGAAACTTTTTCAAAAATTTAGTTTGAGGCTATGTCAATTTCCATTAAAAGTTGAACAAATGCGCAGTATACTTTCAAATACAGACCGTGACAATTTCTCGGGTCAACACAAATATCCAACATTACATGACTTGTAGCAATCAAACACAATTTAATTTTAAAGACATCTCGATATAAATATAGTAAATAAAAATTTCTATATAAATTGCAATTTTTTTTTGGGTTGAAGAAAGAATTTAAAAGATGGCTATCTCAAAGAAATTGGTAGCATTTTGTTTGTGTATTTTAGTATGCATATCTTTATTAGCAATAGAAGCAAATGCCAGACTTATCAGCAATGGAACTATGAAAGGCAACGCTAATAATGAATGTAGACGAACGCACAATCATAATTGCAAGGAAGGTGAAGCAAACAAATATCAAAGAGGTTGTGAGCAATTTGAAAAATGTCGAAGTCATGCACTGCCACCAACAAAAGAAACATCTAAGCTTAAATCTTAGCCGCCAAACACATACCTTAAAGAATATCTTGTTTTTATGCACCAAACCCATCTATAATATTATATGATGAAGTGAAATCACCATTCTTTACAAAATAATTTAATTTAATTTTTTTTTTGAGAATATTTCATTTGTTTTATTGACAATACAATAACAGTCTATGTATCTATTATTTTACTAATTGTGCATTTTGCATTATTTCTTTTCTCACATCCCACATTGGGAAATTATCATGCAAGATTCTTTATTGAAAAAAAAATAAAATTGTACATTGAAATTTTCATGGGTATTTCGGTGTGTCTACATTTAAACTAGAATCTTTTGTGTAAACACTGAGAGACTGTGGCCTGGCTTGCCTTTTTTACAGGATATGATTTTGTTTCAATCTTTTTTTTTTTGATGATATTTTTTTTCTTTGTTCATGTGGAGCATTATGCTTGCTATAATAATTAAGGGTGAGTATAGTTCAATTCGGTTTGGAGAATTTAATTCTCTAAAATTGCTTTATAATATCAAAAATTTAAAAATTAAAACTCCGAAATTGATGCATATTTTAGTTTCGATTCAATTTAGATATTAAAATTTTTTATTCAATTTAGTTCAGAGATCGATTTTTCTACAAATTAAAAATAAAATTCAAATAAAACTATTAAACTATGAACAATTTCATAATTTTATTATAAAATTAAAGAATTTTTTATAGTTATAATTACCATTATTTTTTACTATAAAATTTTTATTAAAATGTTTATAATACACTCTAATATACCATACAATTATTATATTTTTTTATGAAAAATTTACATAAATAATATATAAAAAAATAATAATAGCAACACCATAACTATTAAAAAAACTACGTTACACTGCTATTTTAACATTGAGGATGAATTTAAAATTTTAAACATAAATTATATTATAATATTTTGAAATTGTGATATCCCACATCGGTTTGGAAGGAGAACGAAACACGCCTTATAAGAGTGTGGATACCTTCCACTTGTGACGCATTTTAAAACCGTGCGTTACGGGCTGGGCCTGGGTAAAGCGGACAATATCGCAAGCGGGTGGTCTAGGGCTATTGCAATGGTATCAGAGCCTAGGGGCCCGAATCGATGTGCCAACGTGGACGCTGGGCCCTAAGGGGGGTGGATTGCGATATCCCACATCGGTTCCCACATCGGTTTGGAAGGAGAACGAAGCACGCTTTATAAGGGTGTGAATACCTTCCACTTGTGACGCGTTTTAAAACCGTGTGTTGCTGGCTGGGTCTGGGCAAAGCGGACAATATTGTAAGCGGGTGGTCTGGGGCTGTTGCAGAAATGCTATATACTAATTTAATATTTAATTTTTATGATTTAAAATAATTTGATTGATGAGTGAATTTATCTATTCAAATAGTTAAAATGAGATTTATTATTTTAAATTACAAGTTAAATTAGTAGGTTCAATATTAATAAATTGAATATAATTAATGAAAAACCTTTATAATATATTTAACTCTAATTCTATTAAATTATTGGTTCTAGTTTCGATTCTATGGCTCACTAAATTTGGAGCAGTAAGAGATGGATTTCGGTTCAAAGATCAAATTATTCATTTCCATTCTAATATTTTTTTTTGAAATAGTTCAATTTGAAGAAAGTCAAATGGTTAACGAAAATTTTCATTTTGATTTTTAGAATAGTTTGGATTCTCCAAGATCCATACCTAGCCCTAATAACATTTTGAAACATAATTATATAGTTAACCTTTTCTTTTTTCTGTTTATTATTGTTCTTTTTCGACTGATTCATCTCTATGTTCTTTTATAAAATTTAGCAAGTAAAATGAAAATAACACAGTATATAAATGATGTAACCACTAAAATATACTAATAATAAGTTCTTCTTAAAATTTCAATTTAAATGTAAAAGTCACATTTAATTTAAATGTAATTTAATATCTATAGCTATGAAAATCAATCCTACATCAATTATGTAAATAAGACTAGAGAGATTTATATATTAATTGAACATTTCTACTTAACAGGTTTAAATTTTAGGTTGTAATAAAGATATAATTGATAATTTGTATCAATTCTTCACACGGTGTTAGAACTCAGACAACATTTTATATTATTATTTGCATAATCATTTTCATTTAAATATCCTTTTTCTTGACTTTGTAATTTGTGTCTATTTTATACTCTTCTATTCCCTCTGTTCCTAAATAATTGTCGTTTAAGGATTCTTCACATAAATTAAGGAATGAATTTAATATATGTTTAAAATACTATACTACTCCTCAACCAATTATTAACTTTATATAGAGTTTCAAAATGAGTAGATATCTATTCAATTAATTTTCCTATATTAAATAAGGGTGAAATAGGAAAAAAAAGTAGTTAAAATGCATTGACAACTTAAACGACAATTATTTAGAAACAAAATTAGACTTTTAAAACGACAATTATTTAGGAACAGAGGGAGTAATTAATTACATTATGCAATTTTTTTGCTTCTTAAGGTAAATTAAATCTACAGTGATTACATAAATAAGATTAAATGAAATGTACTTTTTTTTTAGAATAATTAAATGAAATGTACTTTTTTTTTTTTTTGAACAACAGCCCATTACTCGTCATTTAGCACAGATTTAAATTTTTCTGTGATTTTAGTCCCTTTGATAATGGTAAAATATAACATCATTAAAACCCATTCAACATTGCTTATGTGGATTTAAAAAAAAAAAAAAAAAACCCA
>CATIWK010225308.1:0-32185 GCA_949634005.1 Mallotus japonicus
AAAAAAGAAAAAAGGGGACAAAAATAAAAAAAATTTAAAAAAAAAGGATAACAGAGAAAAAGAAAAAAAAAGGAATAAAAATAAAAATAAATAGCGAAGGAATAAGAAGACTGCAAATGGGGGTAAAAACGAAAAAGATTAAAAAAAGAGGTACTCTTAAAAATAAAATGGGTACTCATGTAATTAAATGAAAAAAAAATGTATTTTACTGAAAATTTAAGTCCAAATGTTGTATATTTGTATAAATTTCTCAAAAAAAAAAATGAACCATCTAATTTTCATTGCCAACATATTAGATCCCAGGGATAAACTTGAATTCATGGAGTTCTACTTAAATACAGTTTATGGAGAAGTATCTGGTGGGAGCTTGTACAATACTGTCAAAAGTTCTCTATATGAACATTTTGATGATTATGTTGTCATGTACAAACTTGCCTCTGAGCCTCCCATAATGAACCGTTAAACCCGATAATTTCAGATAACTGACCCATCGGTTATACACATTATATATGCTTGATTTAGGTTGTATATTATCCTTTGCAAACCCAATCAAAATCGATCTTTCCAATCCGAACTGAATTGAACTGTCTAACACTCAGTCCTACTTACTACTCTTTTCTATTGTAACCATATTACAAGTCCCAAAAATATTTATTTTTTAAATCAAATCCACATTTAAAAAAAAGATATTTAAAAAAAAAGAAGCTAAAATGATAATCCTAGAATGTTAAAATCATCAGAAAATGTTGTGTTTGATAAAAAAAAAAAAAAAGAAAATGTTTTGTTCACTTTACAACATTGACAAATAGGATATTCTGTCGCTAATTATTGTTGAAAAGTACTTTAGTTGCTAATTAAGAGCGTACTTTTAGCAATTATTCTGTCTCTATTTAAAGATGAAAATTAAATGCATCTCTAATTAATGTCAAATATTAATGGAAATGCAAATTTATTTTCGTCACTAAATTTAATATAAATTATAGAGTAAATCATATCCACTTAATATTATTGATTAAAATATATTTATTAAGGGATATTATATAAAAAATCTCAACTTTTAGGGGTACTTTCAAATAAAACTTTATCTAATTTTTTTTTTCAAATATAACAACAACCTTTAAAATGTTATAAAAAAAAGCCCTCATTTGATGACTGTACTGGTAATGCTAAGTTTTTTGTTGAAATTTCATATACCTAGTATGTTAAGTTGAAATTTCATATACCTAGTATGCTAAGTTTTTTGTTGTAATAACTAAGTTGCACTTTTATCTGTCTAAATAGTCTGTTAATCCAAAATGAAATACTCAATTGGAGGGGAGAAAATATCAATTTGGGGGAAAATACATCGGTTTCATCTCCTGTTACCAGTACAATCATCCAAGTGGGCCCCATAGATCATAAAAAAACAGTTTCATCTCCTGTTACCAGTACAGTCATCCAAGGAGGGTTTTTTTTATAATGTTTTAAAGGTTGTGGTTATATTTGAAAAAAAAAATTGAATAGAGTTTTATTTGAAAGTACCTCAAAGATTGAGGTTTTTTTTATGTAATTTCCCCTATTTATTAATAAATCATATTAAATTTTATTAAATGAAATGCTCCCAACACATAATATACAAATATATTACAAATCAATCCTAAATAGAAGTGATTCTAAAAAAAAAAAAACACCTAAATAGAAGTGAATTGGAATTGATACTGCCAATCCGTTTCCCCAAAAGCTGAGGACCTGCAAAACGGAGCCAGTGGTCCATGGTATCAGGAATGAACTTTGTGCTCTAGAAATTCCACACCCATCCAACTGTTAGACAAAACTGCACACCCATTCTTGATTTGGACGCCACTGTCACTCATGTACACAGTTATTTCAATTAGTTAAATTGAAGTACCGATTGATTGATTGATTTTTTTTTTTTTTTTTTTGACCTAAGGAGGGGAGGGGGGAGGGGGCATTCGAATCACTCCCCTATCATGCATTCCCCGTGGATGGGTGGGCTTCTTGCCAACCTATCCCTGGGAGGGAAGGTGGTACCGAATTTCAACTATACAAATACAAACCAGGAAAATATTTTCTTAAAGAAAATTACATTGAAATACATAACATAAAAAAATAAATTAACGTTTTTATTGAAGTTTTAATCTAGGCTGTTTAAATTTTAAGATTTCTCCGTTTGTTTGTAGAAAATATTTTCCTTTATTTTTCAGTGTTTGGATTACCTAGGGAAAATAATGTACCAGTCAAAGGAAAATTACTTTAAAATAAGAGAAAATGTTTTCCCATTTTAAAGATAGGAAAACATTTTCCAATACATTTTTCAATGTATTATCTCCTCATTTATTGCTTTCCCTTTTTATTTTTAATGCATTCTCTTATCATTTATTGTCTTTTTTAGTGTTCCAACCAAACATAGAAAAAAATTTTATTTGGAAATTTTTTTTTCTGAAAAAGAGAAAATATTTTCCTCAAACAAACGGAGCCTTAATGACTTGTTAATCAAAATCAATAGATTAGGTCTTAAAATCAATTATTTTACAAAGATTTAAATACTATTCATTTGCTTGAAATTCAAGAATATTAAAATTATTTAGAGTATTAATTTTAACTATATTAATGGCAATCATTCATCAATTTAACAATCTATCAATAGTAAATTCAATTTTTTATTATTATTGTTTTAGAGCGTTTTATTTAAGTTATTTTAAGTAATTATTTGCATTAAAATATTTTATAAGATTTAAAATAAAACTAGTCTTGAATCTGTACGATGCGCAAACTATAAATTAATAGATTTTTATTTAATTGTTCTGAATGTAAATAAAATAAATAATTCAAATATGTTAATTAAATAATTTAATAAAATAGAAATTATAAATTAAATAAATAGTTATCTAAGTAATAGTTTTTATTAGGGTTTTTTGTAATTAAACTTTGATAAATGAAAATCTAAAAATTAACCAATAATTCAAAGTCATAGTGAATTTATGAGAATGTTTTAACAAAACCTTTAATTGCAAATTAATAAAAAAAATTAAACATTTAAGGGAACTAAAGTCACTTTAATGAATTACTAATATATATGAAAAGGAAATTGTCGTGAATCAACATTATAGACGTCTGAAATAAAACGATAACAACATATATATTTTTGTGTAATGCACAAGAGATAGTTGAAATAAGTTTCAAGCCAAAATATAGATAGATATAAAAAATATATAAATTAATGTACAATAGATGTAGTCATAAATTGGGGTGTTCAAAAACCGACCGACCCGATGTTCCGATCCCGAATTGAGCAGACCTGGGTCGGATCGGGTCCTATTTTTAAACATTTATAAATTTCGGTGGGGAACCAAATCCGACCGAAAACCGAACGTTTAGTTAGTATATATATTTTTATAGCTAAAGTATATCAAAACCTTGTTTGTAGCAAAGTGGCAAGGCTTCATTAACCTAGATTATGTAGTCCTTGGTTCGCATCCCAACAGCCCCAAAAATGGTGGAAGGCCACTTGAATCTTTTTTTTTTTGTTTCTTCGGTTACCCGAAATCCAACACAGAAACTTGGCGGCTCGGATCGGTTTTCAATTTTGAAAATTTCTCAAACCCGACCTGTCCGATGAACACCCCTAGTCATACACACCAATAGGTAGCATCAACCCGACTGTATCAGAAACAAATGTGACATCTTTTAATGATAACTAATTGTATTGAAACATCAACTTTTCCTATATCATGAATCATTTGAAAAAAAAAATCAAAGATTTTCTTTTTGTCAATTTCATACATACTTTTTCCCAATTAACATCTTTTAAAAGAGAATTAAATGTATAAATAAATAATGCAATTACATTATTAACATCTTTCGGAAAATAATTGAATGTATAAATAAATAATGCAAGACAGTAATAATATAATTTAAAAAGTAATATTAAAAAATCTAAAAAAAGAGATTACTTTAAATTGGTGGAGAATAATTTTTTTTAATGAAATTTATCTATTTTGGGAAAGTGAGGTCTTGATAAAATTTTAATATTTAAAATTTTTATAGTTTTATTCGTAATTTATTTTTTATTTTAAAGAAAAAGATGGGTCACCTATATATATATATACCATTTAAAATTACAGAGTTTTTTACGCCTATAGTTGATCAACAACTCTATATTATGGTATTAATTAAGATAGGAAGGGCCATCATGTATGTGTGTGTATATAATAAAAACCTCAGAAGTCAGAACAATGCAGCATCCATTTAATATATATAAATAGTATATAGATTACCAAAAGTTACAAACTTTTGAATTTCATATATTAATTAACCAATATAAATTTTGCAATTTGAAAAGAAAAAATTTAACATTTTATAAGTGCACATCAGCAATTTTATTTTATTTGAACAAATATTAATTGTGTTAAAAGTGCTAGACATTAATTAAATGGGAGTATTTTTGTCAAAATTAAAAATTTGAGATGAAATTACAAAAAATTGTAAACATTTGAATATTCTATACCAATAAGCCAAAAAAATACCAGTACCTTTTAGAAAAAATTTAAAACTTTTTTGGAACTTAAATAAAAAAAAATAACTTTTAGAATTTAATTATAAAACCACATGCTTCTTTACTTTTAGGACTGTTTGAATCATTAATCCTTTTGCTATTGTGTACAGAAAGCAATAGAAGATGAAGTCATCACAGCTAACAGCAACTAACAGTTTCAATTTACTGAACCTCTTCATTTTATTTTCATTTTCAAGTGCTTATACCTCATTTATGCTCCTGGGCTGGATTATCCTAGAAAAATGATTATAGGGTACTCAAAAGTTAGAAGAACCTGCAGCAAGAGCATCTGATTTAGCTGCATTCAAGCATAGAGGGATATCAACATTTATAAATCTTATGGTTATTTGCATGATAAAAGAACTGCAGGAAAATAAATGAATAATGCAATCTAACATTCTAGACAGAATATTTTAAAGACATCCTGGTATTGCAAAGAGATTTCCATCAAATTCTGCAAATGCCAAAACCTTACATCATATTCTTCAAAATTCTTCAATTCAACTGATACTCTAGTTCCAAAGCTTGCGGCCACTGCCCCCATAATTTTATTAACTGAAATTCATTATGCACTCCTCTAGACCTTTTTTTCCATATTATAGGAAAGTCATGGCGTTTGCTCATTAAGCATAAATGACTCGATCAGTAATCCCCTAAACATCAAGCTTTTCACACTGTTATGTTTTGTTCATAAGCAGATGCTAGTCTCCATGAAGAGTCATTAGGTCAGCCTTTCCATGAACTACTCAACTTTCACAGTTGATTTATCACAGAAACCTTGGCATGATCTTCTTAAAGAGCACGATTCTAATAGCTACTTGGAACGCATATATACTTAACAGTGCTACACTAATTCCATGTCATTCTTGTAAAGAGCACTAGTGCTATATAAATTCCCATTTTTCGAGCACGTCTATGGTAATCTTATACCATGCAGCATCGGTTATAAAGGTATTTTAATCCAAGTATTGTTCCAACCTTCTTAAATACCCACTTGCATCACGTGCACCTAGTATATTACTAAAGTTCATGCTGTTAAGTCGTTCATCAAGATAATGCTTTTAATTTGATGAAATGCAAAGACAAGTTTCCCTTTCCCAATCCTCTACAGGCAGCCAACAGACTATCGATGACAAACAGAGAACCGGAATTTAACAGGTAAAGCAATACTAAGAAATATTAAAATGAGAAACTCAACTGTCAATTAAAATGTTCCTCTCTTCAACAAAAGGAAAAAAAAAATTAAATAGCATGTAAAAATTCAATACCAAAGAACTCTCAAAATGCACAAATTCTCGAATAGGGCACAAGCAGTACCTGATAAGCAGTCCAAATCAAGGAATGGAAGTCTGCAAGCAACATGTTTTGCAATTTGGGTGAACTATGCATTGCTTTTAAAGAGCAAAGCTCGCCTCCGGATAAAGCAAACCCATGAGCCATCACAGGTCCAGCTGAGAGGTCAATCCATAGATATCTCTTTTTCCAGTCCATATATAGTTTCCTAATACGTAATAAATCCAGGAGAAGCAATCTTTGATAGCAAATTGACTAGGACCAGAGAACCAATGGAAACCTTCACAAGGCAATGGAATCAAGGATCTCAAGCAGTTGGCAGCCTTTTGCTTTGTAAATTATGGCTAATACTCATCAAAATCAGTTGCTTATTATTCACATATGAACATAGACCTGAATCACATGCTTTTTCAGTCCCTCAAATATATCAAAGAATACAAGCTCTTCCCTCCTAAAATCCACTTATACCTAAAATGAAAAAGAAATCTCTCTGCCATAAAACCTGAATACATTTGCTCTCACAAAGAAAATAAATCTCTCCACCATAGCTCAATGGAGAAACTCTGGCAATGAACATGTATGGTGTACCTATTAGTTAACTGACAATATAAAATATACAACATCAATCTAACACAAAGCTAACTTGAAGCATTTATTCAGTTTGAACTATCAGAATCATCACTATAAGATTTTGAATCCCAAAACTTGGAAGCATGTTCACTTCTATGTTTCAAAATAGGACAAGAAGCATTGAAGAAGTCCCTAAAGCGTACAATTCCAAGTTCTTCACCACAGGCAGCAGTAACAATTCGAGTCCCATTCACTGCCATGGCTGAACAGCCAGTGACGGTGATTACATCTTCAGAAGGGCAGCACATCAGAGATGTTGTTTGCAGACCAGTATCAGACTCCCAAACATTAATGTACAAATCCTTTGGCCCTCCTGTAACTATTTTATATGGATCCATTTGCAACAGTGTAACTGGACCTGTATGTCCATCCAACTCAGCTATTGGTTCTGGTTTTAATGTCTCATGATTTCTTCTTATATCCCAAAGCATAGCTCTGCAAATTCAGTCAGTTCCATCAGTAAAAGTTGACTACACTGAAATAGTTTCATTTCACATGGTATCTCTGCCTATTTATTTATTTTTATAGCTACATTCCGTGTACTATGTTTAGCAGAAAAAGCAGTGTTACAATATTATATGGGAATTGAATCTTCATATGTCCCTTGATATTGGATTAATTTATAATGGTCTATGTGGCATTTGATTTTGACCAGTAACATGAGTAAAATAAAGTTGCAAAATAAAGCAATTCCAGCTTTCTATAAAGCATCTTACTTGCCATTTCCACCAGTGCAGATCAAGGACTTCGAAGGTACAATTCCAAATGAATATAATTTAGGCTGATAGATAGCTGCAGTGATAACTTTTTGCATTGTCCTCAAATCAATTGCTACAACTGAGGAACCAGCAGCAACAAAAAGCAGAGACTCATGGCATTTCATATCCACAGGTGCACCAGGCAAAGTAGTCATTCCAACACAGCATGAAGAACGAGCAGTGGATGATGTAGCTATATCCCAAACCCTAAGCTATTAGCAGGAAAAAAAATGTCATGAATGCCTGAATAATATAATCACAGAACAGTAAAATGTAATCGTAAGTTAATCAGTTTAGAAATGTTAATTCTATTGCTAGTCATGATTTCAAGGATAATAGAAAAAACAACAATATACAAGTTACATAAATCAGAGACTGTTTGGGACTATTTTGATGTGGATAACTCAATTAATTATTTTTCCTTTTCATTGACACCTTCTTTAGTTACAAAATATTTGTCTCAACCTATGCTTCTAAATTAACAAATAGAAATCAAAGGCTACAAGACAAATTGAACGCATACCATCTACAAATTAATGTTTAAAACTACATTTTTTTTTGTTTCTTCAGTGTTCAACTGATGGCAATAAATTCAAGGAGGAAAAAGCATCAGGGTACTCCAGTCAAAATAACTTGTAGTTGAGGAAGTATCCATGAGATTTTACACAAATAACTACACACTTTATCTAGATTTACTAACATAAAAATCACCTAATGGAAGGAAAGTATTAACGATTTTATAAACATGCTCCATGGCTCAACTTCCATTAAATCTGTTTAAAAAAAGGAGATCTTCATTTTATCTGTGACATGTATCAGTTTGAACTTAAGAAACCAAATGAAATATAACATGTTGAAGCTGCTATAGTAACACATAGAGTCCCTAAAGACACTTAGTGCATTACACTAACAATTGTAAAGCCATCGTTCCCTTTACTGATATTACATTATCATACCAGCATTCCTGTACATTCAAATGGCATTCCTTGTAAGTTTTATGCTATTTTCACTGGCACTTGTTAAATTAATTGAGAATCATAAACTATTGCAAAATAAAGAAAACACCCTGTCGTGCCAATTTTCCTATCCACTAAAATCAGATTCCTCATAAGTTGTAGGCTCTCTCTCTATTTTTTTTTTCTTTCTTTCTAGGTTATGTTAATGAGAATGAAACAAGCATTATAAGCTTACACCTTGGTGACACATCAAAATTTTATTTCATCAAGAGACCACTATGAATGCCAGGAAAATGACAATTTCCAATACCTAGTGTACTTTTTGTCATGAAATAAGACATCTATAATTAGAGCTATAGCCTGGCATCAATTTTTCAAGTCCCACTTAAGTCACCAAAGGATTTACTTCTTAATAAATGTGAATCCCATACAAAATAATCTTTACATATAATTAAAAAAAAATGCACTTCAAATGAAACATATGCAATGTAAGCCTCAAATATCACATTGGTGTAAAATTATTACATGACAACTTGTTTTATTATGTCAAGAAATAAGAATGACACGAAAATGCAGCCCTCAAAGATATATAAAAAAAAAAAAAAAAAACTTGAATTAATCAACACCATCAGGTAGTCGAGGTTGCACTGATGTTTATACGTACCTTGGAATCTTTTGAGACTGTTACCAAAAGAGAATTCCGATGCCTGAAGGCATATATGATGAAACATTGATTAGTTATCAGAATAGATGCCAAAGAACAAACACTCAGAATAACCAGATGAACCCAGACATCAGTAGAAGCACCCCTAGACAAATAGTTTGACTCTATGACAATTTTCTCATCATTATATGGTAATGACCAATGCCGAATTTGACTTGTTTATATCCAGGCATTGCCTAAAATGGATCACAAGGACAAAAGAACAAAGTGTGGCAATGCAACTCATACGATAAAGTGGCAGTAAAAGTTAGCTGCTATATAAAGAAACAAGACTCATACCCTGCAGCTGACATCAATTTAATAGGTTTCTCAGGCACATGAAATGTAGCCTTTAAAGCATGCTGCCCACGTTTTCCACTTGAGTTAAGGGACCAAAGGCGAACTGTACCATCCTCCCCACCACTTGCCAACATTTTTGCACTACTATCACCTAACAATTTGTCTGACAAGATTGAGACTGGGCCATTGTGACCTCTAAAACAGCGCTGACAAGAGCCCTAGAACCAAAAGATATGACACTGGTAACTTCAAGGGACTAGAAAATGGTATAAAGAATAAGGAACAGAAATTGCAACTAAATAATATGCTGTTAACAAAATTTTCCTCACGTTCTCAAACCTCAATTAAAAATGACAATACTGAGAATATAGGTTTGCTAATTGATTACTACCTCATAAAAAAGGTAAAATAAATGAAAGATAGCAAGTGTCGCAGTAACACATTATGATGAAAGGCTACAAAATAGTAATGCGTGTACCTTCCACCATAGACGAATGGAATGATCACAACTTGAGGTTATTAAAACATTGTCGTTCCATTGTGACTCACTTCGATATATAGAGGTTTCATAAATGGGAAATAATCTGCAGGCATCATTGCCATACATTAACCAACAATCTTAGAAAAGAATCATTTCACCAACAAACACATAATTCATTTACATACAATCACTTTGGTTCAACACAACATCCATAGATTATAGAAATCACCATTGGCAGAAGAAAAATTTCAATTTCCCGATGAAAAAAAAAGAGAAATGGATAAACAGAGTTAAATAAACCAGGAATTAACATATTCACTTGCATCCTCCTGAGACTGAAAAATGTCCTTGCATAATTTATCAAAGCAGAGTTATAATCACATATGCATTTCACAAACATATATTAAAATGAATCAGAAAAAAATTATTACCTCATACAAGTAATTCTAGCATTATGATCAGTTAAGGTAGTGGTGGTGGGTACAGATAAGCTGTCAATCTTCAGTATCCGAACAGAAGAACCCTGATTAATAAATCAAAATTAACAACTTTAATAGCCCAGAAAAGAGATATATATACATACATGTATATATAAAAAAAAAAAAATCATTACAAATAACCTGAGAAAAGATAATATCAGTATTATTATTGTCAAATAGAAGATGGTCAAAAGGTTTAGCATCATCCGTATAAAAATCAATGGAGAAAGGATCAACGAATTTGAATTGGTGCAAAGAGCAATGTCTATCCAAATATGCTTCCCTTATTGATGAGAATGACGTAGCAGCAGCAGCCGCGTGTTCTAGCGGCCACCGCTCCCTGTAGATGCACAACAACAAGAAGATTTAATACCCAGAAGCAAATCATTGCTAATTGGATCGAAAGAAGCAAGAAAAAAGCATACGGTGACAGTGGTTATGATGGTTGTGTTGTACTATAAACTTACCTGAAACAGCGGTGCCAAACGGAATCGGAATAAGAGATGCGCTTGAGGAATTTACAGGTCATGGCTAAGCTGGAGATGTCCTTTAAGCTCAGGTATTTAGCGCAGTGAGCAATTGAGTCTTCGTCCAAGTCGCTAAGCTTTGTTTTCGTTTCCATGTTTTTTTTTTTTTTTTTCTCCCGTTGAACTTGAAGGATTTTTTTCTTCGTTCAGAACTGAATTCTACTGCTGGCAGCAAATTTGTACAAGAGAATTAAAAAAAAAAAAAAAAAAGTACCAACTCACATACAGCAAATTTTCAAGTGCTAATGTGTTCATTATACTTGCACCAACATGACTTATTTCCAAAAAGTGATAATAGAATTTTGGGTAAGGAAAATAAAGTTATAACTTCAATTTCTAATGATTCTAAAATAGAATCAATTTTATCAATACATTTCAATCACAAAAAATATAATCTTAACATTTTAAGATTTCAAGCAATCTAATATGTTTGTAAAATACAAAATAATGTCTTATAAATTCAAATTGAAGGACTAATCCCGAAATATAAATTCATATAAAAGAAATAACTTATCAAATACTAAAAATTAAGAAAGTTGTGCTTAAATCACTTTAAAAATTTTTAAAATACAATTGTCACTCTATTTTTTTTTTCAGATACCTTGAAATTATATATATATATATATATATATATATATATATATATATATATATATATATATATATATGTTTTTGTCAATTTAGAATATTTTATGTTTATTTTTACGTTTCTGATACAATAATTCTGTATATATTTTTGTTAATTTGGAATACTTTCCATGTATTTATAATAACAATATAGTAGCTATGGAAATTGGGTTAATTTTGTTTCTCTTCAAACATATCATAATTTAATTTAATAATGTGTCAGTAAATAAAAGATGAAGATTGGTGTAGCTCAGATGATAGAGCACTTGCTTAGCGTGCGAGAGGTGCAAGAATCGATAGCCCACATCTCAATTCTATTATTAGGTAGCATGTATTTAATTTTGTTGCCTTTTGGTTTACTTTTAGTTTTTGATCTTGATTTAAATGTGCAGGATAAGGTGGATGTGCTTTTGGTGCTTCTAGTTCTGGTTTAGGAGATGTTACTGGTTGTGAAAAGGGTGGTGAAGATAAGAAAAGTGAATGTAAAGACACTAAAGGTGGAGGGGATGGTGAGAAGAAGGAAGCCTATGATTTAGAGTTTGTTGAAGCTGTTGATGGTGGTGATGAGTTAAAGGATTCTGTTGGGGTATGTTATGTTTTGTTACTTTTGTATCTTTTTTTTTTCCTGATTCTTTGTTTTGTATTTTTTTTAAGGGTGATAAGAAATTGTCTAAGGATGTTGATTTTAATTCCAATATTAAAGATAGTTATGTTAAAGATGGTGATAAAGTGTTGAATTCTAATTTGGTGTATTCTTTTTTTTTTGTTATATTAATTTAGTATCTTTTTGGTTTCGTTTTTTGCTTTTGTTGTGTTGTTTTATTTTTAGGGTGAAGAGACTATATTTGATGATGTTGATCATCTTGTAAGTGTTATTGATTTTGCTATAAAAGTTGCTTATGGTTTGAGTGGAGATGTATGTTTTTTTTTTGTTTTTTAATTTTTTGTGCTTTAATTATGGTAGACTTTTTTGTTTGAATAGGTTGTTGAAAAGGGTGATTATGTGTCTCTTTCTAACCAATATGGTGTTATTGGTGGACAGAGTGTTATACATGCTACTGTGGTTTTTATTTTTTTTTATTTTTTTTATGTATGATCTATTTTTGTTGCTTTTTGGTTATGTTTAGTTTCTGATTTTTTTTACTGATTCTGATATTGTTTTATATAATAATAATAATAATAATAATAATAATAATCATCATCATCATCAAAGATAATGAAAAATATAATGAGTTGAATAAAAGTGTACGATATTATTTTATATACGGAAAATAAACCAAAAGTAAACGAAATATATCCAATCATTAAACTTATTTTTGAAAGTATTATATTCAATTATTAAATTTATAATATATTAAAAAAATTAACAAAAATATGGAAGCTAAACGCTTTTTGATATAAAAGATTTATCAAAAAATTTATCAGAAAATATAAGGTTTGTTAGAAGTCGGTTTTACATAATGAGTGTAATGAAACTATTGTATCATAAATGTAAAATATACATAAAGTATATATATATATATATATATATATAACACCATTGTTTAAGGTTCCTATATCAAGCAACTGTTCCTATATCAAGCAACTGTTCCTATATCAAGCAACTAAGTGTTTGTAATAATCAATTAATTAAGCTTGCTTCTAATAACTATGACATGTGAATTTCTCATGAAAACTCATGAACCGACATTTTAGAGTTCCAACATATGTGGAATCGGACCGGAACTGGGCCTAGAAATGGTTCAGAATTGGTTCTAAGACCGGCCAATTCCTGTTTCGATTTGATTCGATTAATTTTTTAATAATATATTAAAAATTAAATAAAATTAAAATTTAGGGCATAAATTACATTAAAGTTAAAATAAAAATTATGACATTTTAATAAGGTTTTTTTTTACTTAAAAATTAAATGGTGGGTTCACTTTCTTTCGTAACCTCTTTGGCAGTTTCTTTTCCTTTTAATAGGTTTTTCTCGGCAGGTTGATACACTCTCCCACTTCTAGTTACATGGTTAACTGATGGTTCCTCATCGGAGTCATACCATATGTCGATCCCCATTACATATGGTGTGTCCAGCAGCTAGGTGGTAACAATCTCGTCTTCTTCATTAAACTTGTCTCCCCATCCAGAGGGTACAATGTCTTCCTTCTTAAAAGCAGTTGAAGGAGGAGCAATATATTTTGCTTTGAAGTTAAACTTTCCAGATGGTTGTCCCAATAAATCCTAAACCTTTTTCTTTTTCTTTGGTTTTCCTTCTTATCCAAATTCAACTGGTCCATTATCATTGATGACCTCCCTAACTCTCCTTGCTACTATCTAACTTAGTTGTCTTTGCATCATCATGTGGGGTGTATAGGTAGGGAGCATGGATATGTATTGGTAAGTGGAAGGATTCATTTCATCATCACTCGAGTCGTAGATTAAACCAACAAAGTCTGCTTCCAGTATTGCCAGTAGTTCTCTTTCTTCCCTTTCAAGTTTCTCTGTCTAGCTTTTTGGAATGTCTTGAATAGAGTTCTCAATAAAGGACTCAGGTAGCCCTGAGGAGATGGCATAGGATGCTAGCAGTGGCATGTTTCGGTAGTTGGGTAGAGGGTTGGTTTTAATATCAGGTTATTTTTTAGAGTCTTCAATCTTGCTAGAATCTATGAGGTCTTAGATGAGGTCTTGTAGGATGTAGCAGTCATTAGTGGTGTGACCAGGCATTTGGTGGAAATGGCAGTAGAGATTGGGGTTAATTCATGCAGGTAGAGGGTTAGGCATAGGTCCTGGTTCAAGGGTTTTGAGGAGGCCTCATTGCTGAAGCCTCTGGAATACTTTGGATAAGAGCAGGCTGAAGTTTGAGTATTTTTGGTTTCTTAGGGCATTGACAGTTAGGTTTGTTTTAGTGGAACAGGTGTTTTGACTAGGTTATGCTGGTTTTCGATAAGGATTTTTGGGTTGAGAGGCTTCCTCATCTTCAATTCGGATACCAGCTTAGTGGAGTGCCTTGAAAGTAGGGTAATGGATAAATAGCATCTGTTTACGGAAATATGGCAGTTTGCGAAAGTGGGGCAGGGCTCCTTTGATTATCATCTTTATTTGCTCATCTTTTAGAGGTATGTCTCTTATCATAGCAGCTTTCCCTTTCCATCAAGCAATGTAGTCTGAGAAACTTTCACCATTTTTCTGCCTAGTGGTCTCCAAGTCACGCCTCGTGATGTCCAGATGAGTATTATATTCATACTGCTTGATGAATTTCTAAGTGAGGAACATCTAGTCATCCTTGATCTCATCTTCCAAGTCAAAGAATCATATGTTCTCGGCCCTTCTTCAAGTGAGGTGAAGAAGAACTTCATAATTTAAGACTCAGTCAACTTCGTAGAAGCCGTAAAGGTAGCATACTGCCTTAGGTGGACAGGGGATCTCCAGTACCGTTAAATTTAGTGAAGTTTGGGAGTTTGAAATCTTCAGGCAGAGGCTCGTCCTTGAACAGTGAAAGATTGGTGTAGTTGCGACTTCTTATAATATTTTTCTCTTTAAGTGAGAACTCGAGTTAGGCCATCTTGTTAGCCAGTATCTTGACCTCCTTTGATGATTCGAACTTAGTCAGATTGACTGGTTCAGCAGGTGGCAAGGGAAGTGTTCCCCTCATAGCCTGATAGTACTTGTCATCCTCAACGAACAAACCTGAAGTATGCATCATGCCTTTCCTTTTATCAATCTTCGCATTAAGTGACCTGGAAGCTTCCCCATGGTGTCCTTTCTCATGGATCATCTGTTCCATTATAGTCTTCATCTCCTTTTTCAAGAAATCGGACAAAGACCCATCCCCCATCATCTTCTTGAGGGCATCCTTTAATTATTCTTCTATGTTCTGAGCCATTATCTCTTGAGCTGATTTGGATATAGGAATAATGGGACTAGTGCTGATGCGCTTAGCAGCCTTGAGCCTACGAGATTTTTGAGGAGCTATCTTTTTGCATAAACATGATGGTTAGGATGGTAAAGGGATGATGCATGTGTGCATGACGTGACAATTATAACCTTACTATTATGATAATGCAAAATGGCTATAAGAAGATCGTAGGTTAGCACATAGTGAAATGTCCTATGTGTATGTATGTATGCATAAAGAAATGAAAGAAAGGAAACAAAACGAATAAACAGGATTAGTAAAAGAACCTGCAAAATGAACAAACCAAACACAAGTAATCGCTCCTTTCAACCTTATCACTCTACGCGGTAGAGATTTCTTACCTAGGTGGGTTTTCAAAACATAGCCATCGGGGGACTATGGCTTGGACTAGGCTATTTCGATTCATGTTGATTAGACTCAAGAGTTAAACTAGAGAGTAATACCCAAATGTACGTGAGGTAAACACACAATGTCAATGAGAGGCCCAATTGTCAGGTCACAAATGGCATCTATAGTCCATGCACGCTCACGAGCACAAGAACTGTAGTTGACATAAGGGATCCAAGTTCATGTCCCTTTCATCGACATTCGATGTGTTTACCAAGGGACATGAGAGTTTCGTTCGGTAGTTTACAATTTAATTCTTTCAGCATAAGTGTCTACAATCTAATTAAATTCTTGATTTATCCACTTGATCTGATAAGGACAAATGGATAACTTCCATAAGTTCTATCATCAAAAGATGTCACTATTTGTCGGCTCTTACGGGCTATCCAAACTGAGGCGTATGATTCTTATCATTCATTGTGCATCAGGCTTACATAAGGTAAACAAGAGTCACACGAGTCTAAATGTGGACAATCTATGAGGACTGATATAATGATAGCAAGTGGTGACAGACGTTAGAGATGTCATATCATTTGTGAATATAAGGTCAAACGAACAGCATCAATACAAGGATAACATGTAAGAGCTAGGTAGGATCCTAGGGGAGATTGCTACTGGTTTATCTATATAGGCTGAGTCGGGCTTACGACTAAGGGTTCATTTAGCGAAAATGCCCCCATATGACTAGGGTTACAGGCTCCGGTTAGTAAGTCTAGCATTCTTTTACCTACTCGAGAGAAAACTACACCCATTTTGGACTTAGAAGCCGGGTCGCATCACTTTAAACCCTACATCTCTCTTGATCAAGTAAAGGTTAAAGGAGATAATATCAATCTCATCGCCCCATGACTCGAATGAAATCATGGTGGCAATGTCATTCAGTATTATCGAGGGATTAGGGACCAAGGGTGCACGTGGTGCGTGTTATGAAATGCAGTTATGCTCTTGTGAAGGTGAATAAATAAGTTATGTATAATAAGAAACAGTCTTTCATTCATAACCCTCGAATCAGTTATCCCCAGTGGAGTCGCCAAAAACCTGTACGTATCCCGTTTTTCCGAGAGGGACATGGGTCGATTCGCGTGAGAACGGGATATAGGATCAATGTGATATCGGGGCACACAGGCTAATGGCGACCATCTACCGGTTGTTATTGATTGTGGGAGGGTCTGCTTAAATAGGCTTTGTAAATTGGAGTTGCCACTCAATTTAAATCGGGAGAAAGTGAATTGAGAATCCACTTTCCTAACCAGAGATTTCGGGTTCGGGGGATAGGAGTTGCTTATCTTGTTTCTTATCATACATTTCTTAATTACCCATTACTTCACCCTAGTTTCGATTTTATAATGCATTTACCATGTTTGATCGTTAGTCAATTTAAATTGAAGATTGAGACGTGGGATAATTGGATTGACAAGCATTCATCACAAGATAAATAAATAAACAAGTATTCATCAACCAAATACGTAATCATGCAAACAAGTAAGCACATAGCACATAGCACATAGCACACAACACACAAGCATGCAAGAAATGATAAACATAAATAAACACACAAATAAACAAAATAAAAATGGGGAAATGGATTAAGGATTACAACCTGTGAAGAAAACCTATTCTAATAAATACGTTCAAAATAGAAAATAAGGGGGAGTTGGGATTTAAGGATTACATTGCCTCGGAAAATTCCCTATTCTATTAATTACATCAAAATGGAAAAAATAAATAAAAACCCTATTCTAATAAACCAGCAAAACAAAGGTTAGTCTTCACACACATGCAAGCACACATCACATTTAAGGCAATTTTATATATCATTCGTCCATAATTGAAATAATAAATAATAAAAAAGGTAATAAAGCAAATAAACAAATAAGGATGCTAATGAGGATGCATGATGCAAGATTTAAGATTTTGGAATTTTAGTATTTTGGTACAAGGTTATCATTTTTATTAGAGAAATAAAATTTTATGACAAGGAAAATATTAAGAAATTAAAATGGGAAAATGAAAATAATGAGAGTGATAAAATAAGATAATTAAAGTAATAAAGATAATAGAGAATATAAGTGCAAATAAAATAATAAAAATGATAAAGGTGCAAATAAAATAGTAAAAAATGTAAAGATGCTATTTTTACCATAAAAATATTTTTTTTTTAGAAATTACCATAAAAATATTAACTTTATGATAAAAATAGTAAATTTATCAGAAGAGATCATAGAAATGGCAATAATAATAAACATGCAATAAAAATAGTAACAATGCAAATGAAATAATAAAAGTGATAAAAAAAAACTATTTTTACCATAAAAATGTGAACTTTATGATAAAAATAATAAGTTTATAAAAAAAGAATAATAAAAATAACAAGGATGATAAAAATGATAAAAATGCAAAAAAGATAATAAAGATGACAATAATGCAGGAAACACAATAAAAATAATAAATATGCAGAATTAAAATAGTATGGGTAATAAAAATGTCACTTTTATCAAAAAAAAGATCAACTTATGATAAAAATGGCAACTTTATCAAGAAAAGATATAAAAACACCAAAATTAATAAAAATATAATAAATGCAAAAAAAAATATGCAGAATTAAAATAATAAAAGTGACAAAAATGTCATTTTTACCATAAAAATATCAACTTTATAATAAAAATGACAAATTTACCAAGGAAGACATAAAAGCAACAAAAATAGCAAAAAAGCAATAAAAATAATAAAAATACACAAATAAAATAATAAAGATGATAAAGGTATCATTTTTACCATAAAAATGTCAACTTTATAATAAAAATGACAAATTTACCAAAAAAGACATAAAAGCAATAAAAATAGCAAAAATAAAAATAAAAATAATAAAAATGCAAAAATAAGAATAATAATAATACAGAAATAAAATAATAAAGATGATAAATGTGTCATTTTTACCATAAAAATGTCAACTTTATCATAAAAATAACAAATTTACCAAAAAGGGCATAAAAGCAATAAAAATAATAAAAATGCAGAAATAATAATAAAAATAAAAAAAATACAGAAATAAAAATAAAAAGGTGCAAAAACAATAATAAAAATGCTAGATTTACACCAAAATATCCATTTTTTACATAAAGGAAAAAAATTGATGCAAAAATGATGGGAAATGCAAAAAATGAATGCAAACACTCCTGGAATTACCCGAACTACCCACTCCGTCTACATATCTTATAGCCAAACTTCAAAATCACCACAAAAATCACAACTTCACCATAATAATAACTATTCAAAATAAAATGAATAAAATGCAAAAAATGATGAAAAATGCAAGAAAAGAGTAGAAGAAGGAGAAAAATACAATGAAAATGATTTTTTAATTAAAAATAATTGGGAGATCCTTAGAGGGACCGGGTGATTACCCTAGATACGTGCTTTGACTTAGTTGGAGCTTGGTTTGGATTTATGGGTCTAAATCATAAGAGAAAATGATTTTGGTTTGAGTGTTTAGGAGTGAGAGGGGTCTCCAAGTGCCTTAGGAGAGAGAGTGTGGGTCAAAAATCGTCCAAAAGTGGTATGATTTTCTCTCTCTAGGAGAGAGATTTTTGAAAAATGTGAAAATCCTTCAAAAAGGATAAAAATTCATGTTTTTATGCTTACAGGGCCACGACCCACGCTCTTCAGTCCATGACCCACGCTCTTTGGTCCATGACCCACGAGCTTGGGCCTGGACCCACGCAGCAGCCTTGTAGGTCAAATGACCAACGGGTGTGGGTTGGTGACCCACACTCGTGGGTTGCCAACCTACACTAGTGGGTTTGCCTGTCCACATGGGCTTTTTCCTTACTTTTTGGCTCTTTTTGGGCCCAATTTAGTTTTTTCTTTTGGTGTTTGGGTGGTCATTTTTTGTTTCTTTTGGTTTTTTTTTTTTGGTTTCTACTCAGTCCGAGCACGCTCGGGAAGACTCCTGAAGGAGCTTCCCTCCTGTCTGAGTGACAGGAATCCTTCATCATTGGATTTTTGAGGGACCGTCAAAATTTGAGTATCAACAATGCCCCCCCCCCAAACACCAAAAGTAACCATTGTGTTAAATGGCTAAAGGCATGCAACCCTCTCCCCCGAAGCCCCAATGGTTAGATTTTTTTTTTAAAATAGCCAGTTTGAAACTGAAACAGCGGTTCACGATTCATATTTGGGTGGAATCGGCCGTGAACCGGTTCCCCTGTGGTTTTAGACTGGTTTAAGCTGGTTTCAGGTTTGACCGCTTCTAATCTCAGGTTTAACCGATTCCATCTCGAGTTTGATTAGGTTGGTTCCAGGCCTAAACTAGCCTATGGCCAGGTCTAGTTATGGCATGTGAATCTCCCAATGAATTAGTCTTAGTTTTTGTAGGCGATAAACATCGATAAAAGGAATAAAAAGTAATAGTTGTACCACTTAAGTAAACGCCATCAAGATGGATATATAAATAATCATTTTCTTTAAAGATTTCAATTCCCTAGGAGGAGCAAAAAAATAGAATATATATATATATACATACACACACACACAAACACACACACATATATGATGAGATGTTGGAGAAGGGTAAAAGGGCACGTGTGGAGAGAGATTGAGATGAAGAGAAGATAAAGGATGACGACTGGTGAGTGAGTAAACCCAAAAATGAGTTGTCAACATCTTTCCCCTATTGTAAGCATGGGAAAAGATGAATAGTAGAGTAAAAGGAAAGATGAACAAAGAAAAGCTTGAGCAGAGCAGCGTTTTGGATGTTAATGAAGGTGGGGGCATTCGCATAAATTATTTTATTGGGAGTGACACGCGTGTAATTGATGAAACTTTGAGGTATTTTTATTGTTTTGCTTATCTTGTAGGGCATTTACGAAAAATCCTTTATATAAATGGACTATGAAGCCATTAAATAGAATTTCCACCTATTAAAGGTAAAGAGTAGCCTATTATTCTGTTGATAGATTTGGCTCATCAATTTATTATTAAGCTCAGCATGAAAATGATGAAGCTCAAATGACCATTTGGAGGTGACCCATGAAAAATGAAGATATCAGGAAAAATAAAGTGCTACTAGCACGAAGAAAATGCACAGGAAATGGAAAGTAGTTGAGAACCAATACACTTCGAAAAAGAAACATCAGGGGAAATAAAGGGAAGTGAATATCATAGTGATGAAATTATCAATTCTCTACATAGTTCTTTACAACACAACTAGAAATATGCATCATCGAGTTATCTTGAGTCACTCAATCACCTGGAGAGATAGCCAACCAATTCATTTCCAGATTCAAGAAAATGCATAATAGGTGTAAGATCATATTGCTCGAGATGGAGTATATGAAAATAGCACAGCGAGGACTCGATATAGAACTACAAAAGAAATTCTAGGGAGTGGAATTTTGTGATTTTTATAAGTTAGCAACAAAGGTAGTCAAGTATGAGGAATTGCCAAGGGAGGAGAACCACAAGAAAAAGTCAACACTTGGCATATACTGTTAGGAGGTTAACAGCCCAAAAGCAGCTATGGCAGGACTTAACTAACTTAGGGTCATATGTATGCCCTTTGTTCATTAGGAAAATACAGAGACATGGAAGAAGGCATATGCTACCAGCGTCTTACCTTAGTAATCTTTTGATGTTTCTAAAATAGATGAGATCTTTAATTACAAGCTCAAGGAGAAGTTTATATAACTTTCTAATGACCATAATCTTCCCACAAAGGAAAGTTGAAAGGCCATGCTGGTAAATAAAGACTTATTCCATCTGGTAGCTATAGTAAATGTCACAAATGTTAACCTTTCATAGTTGGTCAGTTTTAGATTGAGGATAAAAAGAATCACACAGAGGGAGATAAATGAAGTATGAGTACCAAAGCAGCTTAAAAAGTAGGAAAAGTTAGAGAAATGAAAGTTATAAAGACATGATTCTTCCCTTGTATTAAAAGGCATATTTGATGTGTCCTTCCTTCAAGGGTTGAACCAAGTACTAGATGGCACCAACTTCAGTATAAAAAGTTTCTAGCACCATTGACCAAGACCTTAAAGAGATGGCTGTTATGAAAGCAAGTTGCATAAAGGAAAAGAAAAGAGATAAAATAAGTTAGAGCTGAGCTAAAAATGGTTTATCCCAAAGAGCTTTCTTAAAGGAAGAAGTCCAAATTCAAAAGGAAGGCAATAGAGGACAAAGAATTAGAGCCAAAGGATTCCCTTTTGTGAATCTAATAAAGAAGATTAAAGAGAAGTAAGCAATCTTGATAAATTTAAAGGCTATTTTATGGTACGGAATATTCCCTACCATTCAGTTGTGCTACTGCATCCTTGATATTGCCTACTGTTTTCAAATCTAGGTAAGCCAAAGATGATGTCACAGAGGTGGATGAATTTTCGAAGACTTAGGGGGTAGATAACATGGAAGAGGACCATGAATACCATTCAAGCCATAAACAAACAATGATTGAAGATGATTATTCTTGAGAAGCCACCTTAACAGATGTATAATGATATTTGACCTCTATACATCAAATTACATATGAATGGCAGACTAATGTCCAAGGTACTTATGGATAACTGTTCAACCATTAATATCATACTACTTAGAGTTCTGCCACTTCTTGGAAAAATATAGGATTATTTTATCTCAATAGAGGTGTTAGTTTTTGCTTTCACTAAGGAGGTGACAAAAACACTACCAGTACTACTAATTGAGACCACAGTTGGGAGTAAAACTTCTTTAACAACTTCTTTTATGGTTTATTCATCTTCTAGTTATAATGCACTGTTAGGGCAGAACTGGATACATACCAATTGGTGTGTACCATCCTCTCTTCACCAATTTCTCTTATTTTGGAAAGGAAATGATGTGGAAATGGTATGCGCAGACAATCAACCATTTCCTATATATTTAGATACAATTGAAAGTACATATAATGACTACAACATTGGGCTAATCAAGTTTGAAAGCTAAAAGGAGAGACGTAGAACCCAAGAGCAAGCCAAAGCACTTTTAGCAAAAACAATTATTGTGCCTTTCAAGCCAATATCTGAGCTAATTATCAAAATTCTCAATGATTAATTCCACCAAGAAGAAAAAGCTACAGCTGCAGTTGCTATTCAAAAAGTCCATATGCAATCAATGTTGAAAAAATTAAAAGAGGAATCACATGTTGAAGTATATGGCCGGCACATAAGCAATTTATAATTCTATTGGATTATTGAAAATAATGAATCAGTCATCACAAGAGAACGAAATAATATTTTGCCCCACATAAACCACAGTGCTAAAAGAATCTAAATTCTACACATATATCCATAACCAAAAACATCTTCATCAAAATTAGTGATATAAATATAACAACAGCATCAAATAAATGCTCACACCTAAAAAAATAAAATCAAATTCTCTTACATGAAAGTCAAGGCTCCAACACATCAAAATTCAACAACCATATGAAAAAAATAAACCAAAGAAACCAATTCATCTAAGCCATAGAAATAAGCAAAATTAAACAATAACCAAAGTCAACTAACAAAATTCCAAAGATATGCATCCCCAAATAAGAAAAAAAATGAAATTTATAAAAGAATTGATAAGAAAAAAAAATACATATAACATTGATCTCAGATCCTATAAAATCAAGAGACAATCAACAAAACAGTTAAAGAAAAACAACAACAAAAAAAGTCAATGTATCCTAAAGAAAATAAAATAAAAAAGGAAAAAAAATTTATATCTACATAGCTCTATTACCAAGTAATTCCTTAGGATCCCACTTGTGAACATCAAGCTCTCTAATTATATCAAGCCTTAAACTTGGTTTTTTAATTATAGAATTTTGATTTGCTTATGCAGTATTTTTTTATTATCATGATGCACTTCTTACTCTTTACTTTGATTTTCTAGTTTTAGTTTGTCACTCATTTGTGTATAATTCTATCCCAATATTCTATTTTTTGCCACTTCATTATTTTATTTCCTCATAATTATTTTAGTGTGCACGATGAAATAATTGACTTCATATTTAAGTAGTTGACAATAATTATTTTATTATCGATCCATTGTATATTTATAAGTAGAATTTATGACATGTTATGCCATCATTGCTTTAGTAATCCATCTTTATTTATCTAAATGAGTATTTAATTTATCTTTGTTTTAACTATAGGTCATTAATGGGTCGTAAAAATAAATCAACTGAAAATAAAATAGGTGGAAGAATTAAATGGATCAGTGTTTTTTTGGATATTTATATTCAAGGTACTATTACTAGTAAAATGAGTGGAGTTTGATGGGGTGACAAAGGCTGGTCATGAGTTGATAATGAAATGAAGGCTCCCAATTTAAATTTCACTAGGGAACAATTGAAACACAAATGGGATTGGATGGAGAAACAATGGAAGCTATGTAATTCACTAATAGGAAAAGAAATTGGAATAGATTGGGATCCTATTAAAGGCACAGTTGATGCCTCAGATGAGTGGTAGAATGCAAAAATTGAAGTAAGTTAATTATAAATATTAATATTTATATATGAAATAATTAGTACTTTTACTTGCATATATTTTTTTAATTTAATTTGTATATTTATGCTACAGGAAAATGAACAGTTTGTAAATTTACGTTAGAAAGGCATCTGGCAAGAGCTTTACAACAAATATGATATAATATTTATGGATTATGTTGCTATGAGAGAATATGCTTATACTCCTTCTAGTGGTGTCTTGCCTGATGATATACATGTGGAAGAAAATGCAAATATATCTATCGGAATAGAAAATAACAATATAGAAGAGGATTTTGATGAGTACTTAGAAAGTATAATGTCTCCAGGATTTATATTAGGGGGTTTATCTTCTCAAACTACATTTGTTGATGCTAGTGAGCAGGTTACATGTAAACAAAAAAGAAATAAAAGAATCACTAACTATACAACTAGAAAAAAGAGCAAACAACAATCAAGTGTAGCTCAATTGTGCAATACTGTTAGAGAGCTAAAAGATAATATGAAAGAAAATGTTGAAAACAGGAATTCCATAATGTATAGTATTTTAGAATATCAACCTGGTTGTTCCATTAGAGAGGTAATGGAAGATGTACTTTCATTGCCAAATATGATAGTTGATAGTCAATTGCACTTTTTTAGCACACTCTTGTTTGACCAAAAATAAAAAAGAGAAATGTATGTTACTCTTGGAGATGCACAAACAAAACTGAATTGACTTGAGTACTATCATATGTTGTGGAAGGATGGTGCATGGAAATTAGGAGGTGGCCAATAGATTATTAATTTAATTTTTTGTTATTTATTTAATTTAATTTAATGTAATTTCCTTTGACATTTTTATTTGATTATTGTCATGTTTTGTTAATCAACAATATTTATAAAATTGTGTGGTTTGATTTATTTATTAAATGTATGTATTATATATATATATATATATATATATTTAATATACTATTGAAATATAATTTTCTTTTATTTATTTATTTGTTAGATATGTATGCCGTTCAAAAAATAATTTTTGACGTTAATGAAGAAGATGAAGAATTGGAATCATCATCAACAACATTTTCAGTTGAAATGATATGTCAACAGTATTCTACATATATTTACAAACAACCTTATATGGATTCATTTCAAACAGGAATGATATGGTTATCAGAATTACTGAGAGGAAATGAAAAGAGATGTATTATATTAGAATGAAAAAGAATATATTAATAAACCTTCATCAAGATTTAGAAAATAAATACGGACTAAAAGCTTCAAAAAGGATGTCGGTTTTGGATGTTCTTGCTTTGGGTGCTTCGAATAGACAAGTTCAAGAACGCTTTCAACATTTGGGTGAGACAATTAACCGTAACTTTCATGAAGTGTTAATGGCAGTAATGAGATTTTCAGTTGACTTAATAAAACCCAAAGATTCAACGTTTAGTACCATTCCTTTAGAGGTACTAAATGACAATAGATATACGCCTCACTTTAAGGTAATATTCTATATATATTTTTTATTTGTTATTATTATAAGTATACATATAACTAATTATATTTTTAAATTAGGATTGTATTGGAGCTATTAATGGCACTCATGTAGCAGCTATAATGCCTGAAAAAGATTTAGTGCGGTTTATTGGAAGAAAAGGAGTGTCCACACAAATATAATGGATGCATGTAGTTTTGACATGCTATTTATATTTATCATGGTTGGATGGGAAGGAACTGCTCATGATGGATGACTTTTTCAATATGCAATTCAATGAAAGAAATTAAATTTTCCTAAACCACTACCAGGTATAAATATATTTATTGAACTATTATTTTTCAATAAAATTTACTTTTTTAATTTTAAAATAATTTAGATTTGTATATGCCATTCTTATTTATTATTGGTAAAAACATGTAGGAAAATATTATTTGGTTGATGCTGGATATCAACTATTAGAAGGATACCTTAGACTATATAAAAAAAAAATCAGATATCATTTACCTGAATTTCAATGTGGTGGTCAGCCTAAAGGACCTAAAGAAACTTTCAATCATTGGCATTCATCGCTTACATGCTGCATCGAAAGAACATTTGGTGTTTGGAAAGCTAGATGGAAAATACTACAATTCATGCCTTCGTATCCATTCAACACACAACTTGATATTATGGTTGCAACAATGGCATTACACAACTACATTCGAAGAAAGTCATTGAGTCATCCAACATTTATGCGATTTGGTCAAAATTCAAAATTTGAGCTGCCTGACATTTTTCCAATATTATATAGTGATTCAGTACATCAAAGTGACGAAGAATCTAGTACAACTCAAATGGATATATTGCATGATCAAATTGCTTTTAGTTTAATGAAAAGGGAAAAAAAATTAAATAGTATAAATGAATTATGAATTTATTTTTTGTTAAATTATATTTTTAGTGTTGTTTATTTTTATTATAAACATATAGAGCTAGAATTATTACTAAAATAATTCAATTGATGCCTATATTTAATCTTTATATCATTATTAATTAATGTCTAATTTTATTGTTTGGTAAATTATATTATTTTTAATACTATAAATAGCATTTATAATGTTTTTAAAATAATTGAATGGATGTCTATATTGATCATTAGATATGTAAATAGCAACAACTACAAGTAATTATCCAAACACATAAACAGCAACAACTACCCACTACCAGCTATCAGCTATAAGCAACAGCTACCCGTTACCAGCTATCAGCTATCATCAATATTTTAGCCAAACAGGCCCTAAATCATTTCTATTTTAGAAAAAAACTCAGTTTTGTGGGTCTTGAGAGTTTCAATTCTCTCCTCATGTTGGCGGATTTCTTTTTCAATGCCAGAATGGGTATGCTCAATTTTTATCAATTTTTTAAAGTGTGCTTCCCATGTGGTCTTCATTTTATTGCGCTTTACATTGTCTTCTTTGTAAGCTTTTGATTTTACCTGTATAAGAACATATAGTTTCGATAGCATTGGCTAAGTAAAAAAAATAAAAATTCTACTTTAATTGAAGCAACATAAAGACTGTAAAAGACTACAATCTTCCTTGTGGTGACAGAATGAAGCAAAGTGACAACAACCTTGAATGACTCTTACTGAGAGTGATTGAGAGAAAGCAAATGAAGATTCAAGAGAAAGCAGATAATGTTCGATGTCTTCTTTGGAAGGTGAATGATTGGAAGAAGAAGAATCTACAAAAGTCCCTTTAAGGAAATTAATGCCAAATTTTTGAAGTATCATCAAGGGCATCAACAACAAATGCTTTCTTAATCTTCTCAGCTTCATTAACTTGCAAGAAGATGAAAGACGTAGAATTGGTCGAGTGTCAAGGGAAAATAAAGAAAATAAAAGCAAGTACTTAGGGAGCTACAAGGGAAGTGAACTTCTCAAAGAAAGATTGACCAAGCCAAATGCAAATCTTAGAAATTTTTATAGTTTATTTATCATTTTTTACCTTCTTCTTCATTAAAGCTTGAGCTTGAGGAGGAATAATAATGGGCGAGTATCTGTTTGGAGTTTGTGTTGATGTTGGAGCATCCTTTGAAGAAAGTTCATTAACTCCACAATAACAGAACGAGTCACTCTAGTTTTGAATTTTAAAATAAAAGAACTTTTTGGGAAGAGCAAAAATAATTTTGGCATGGCTTCTTTTGTAGTTTTTTGCTTCTTTACGGGTCTTGAAGAAAGAGAAGAGAAATTTGTATAAAAGAGAATTGGGAGGAGAAAGCAAGACATCTTTGCACATGTGCTGTAAAATGAAGAAAATAAAAACAAGTTTTAGAAATAGCCATGAAATCGAGAGTGAGAAAATAAAGATCACACTTGAATAGGGCTTTAAATTCCTCTATTATTTATGGTCGACTTGGAGATTTTGATTCATAGAAAATAGAGCAAAATTAGTGAGAAATACTAAGGGGAAATAGAAATAAAGCATGGTTGGAACTTCACTTTACCTTGGACATGTTTGGAATTATTTTTTTTATTTTTTTTTTGTGGTAAAAATTGATAGAAAAGAAAAAGTGAAAATATGTTTGCTGCAAAAGAACCAAAAAGAATAGAAATGAGGAACTAAGGAAAAGTAAGCTTTCAATCAAGTAAGTAAGTCACCCATATCGAAATTTCATTCAAAAAATCTCATTTCACCAAATTTTCTTGAAACCATTTTCTTTCCTTTTTAATTTGCAAATTTGGCCAAAACTAAAATTTTGAGGCCACATTCGCTATAATAACAACAATGCTATGCACTTTATAAACTTCAACATATGCAAATTCATAAAGTAAACCACCTAATATGGATTTTTCTTCATTATTTTTATTAAGGTTGTTAACTAGCTCATGAGAGTAAGACAAACACAAAAATTTGTTAACACCATTATCATGAGCTAAACACAATCCATAATATAGTGCTAAATATTCCACATGTAATGTGTTAGTTGCTGTCACCTTTTCAACAAAAAGTACAATTTCCACATTTATTTTTCATTGCAATAAAAAGTATCATTCTAAACTCCACATATTTTAGTTATGACTATTGACACTTATGTGCCTGGATGATTGAATAAAAATAAATTATTGTTTTGACTAACCGATAATGGATGAGTTTGGAATTCATTCCAATTCGACATGACTAATCTAATCTAATATATTTTCCATAGTCATAGAAGTGTGCCTATATTTTTTATTTACAAATATGATATATTTTGGGCATTTCTAATAATTTCAAGTATTATTCCTATTTTACTCTAATTTCCGGAGTTTTATCCCCAATTAGCAAAAGACCAAAGAAACTTTCGATTTATGACTACATTTTTTTTGCAACAAATACTACAAAAAAGAGTAATAATTGAGAAAATTTATGATAGAAATAATTAAATTATCAAATTTTACAAAATTTTAATATTATAGAGAATATTTAGAAATAAAAAAAAAAAGATAAACCTTCATTGTTTACATCCTCAACTCGTGGTTGATTTCCATTATTAAGATCGCCTTGAGTATCTTTTATTTTGCTTTTATTGTTGACGATAAGATTCTCTTCCAAATTGATTTGAAAATGTCTACATAACAACACACCATAGTTAATTTTAGAATCCATAATATAAATTAAAAAACCACTTACATGCTCTAGGCACCCATATCTTCATTTCTTATAAAACTTCATTTAAAATGTTTATTATGATTTATGAAAGTGACACTATAAAATAATTTATTAAATGTTTATTTAAAAAATGAAGACTGCAAAATATATATTTACGTTAGAATGAACAGTATAGTAAGTATTTAACTTAAACATAAATGCACAAAATAAATAAATCTTAATTATTTTTTAATTGGTATATTAATTAAATCTAATATTTTATCTACTCAAAAAAATCGAATGAAAATGATATCAAAATAAACAAAAATGCCCCAAAGTTAAAAAAGCCAAAACAGAAAGGAATGTTGCTATTAATAGTTAAATTAGACCTATCAATTATTTGGTTTTTCACATACATATCACCGTAAAAAAAAAAAAAAAACAAATGAAACAAGGCCAGAAAAGAAAAACATGCACCAAGGCTTTCAACATCCAAATAGAAAAAGAAAATCAATTGAAAATAAGGAAAAAAATTGTGCCAAATCCGAGAAAATAAATAACGCCCAAAAAATGAAAACATGCTATTAATATTTTATTTTTTTCCCTATAAGATAAGTTGATTTTTTACTCTAATCCAAGTTCTATTTTAAAATAACATATTAATGCTTTATATATATAACACAACTTTGTATTATCATTGAGAAAAGAAATTGTTGGGGTTTTCTCTGAACCCTGAGAGTCCTATTTTCTATTAACTCTTTCTACATCTCCGTTCGCCAAGGCGACGCCGCCGGCCGCTTGGCTTTTCCTTCTGCCATGGACATCCTTGGACATAAGGAACTGTTCATTGCTTCTAAGCCATCATATGCAGATGTAGCGAAATCTGATGCTACCATAATTGATTCACCAACAACTAAAGTTCCTTCGGCAACAAACAAAAAGTGGATGTATTGCAATCAAGATTGATCAGGACATTTATGAACAACAGCTCTCGCTTTGTAAACATGCTCTCATTACTCGAATCATCTTGGCAAAAGGAGAATCTCCTTGAAAACTTGCAGACCTAAAACGTAAATTAACGACAGTATGGGATCTTTCAAATAGTTGGAGGTTAATTTCATTAGGTCGGGGTTTCTACCATGTCATTCTGAATTCTGGTGCGGAAAAAACCTATGTCTGGAGTAGAGGTACAATTGCTCTCAAGCCCGGAATTCTGCACTTACAACATTGGTTTGCTGATTTTGACCCATTGGCTCAGAAATCCACGAATGCCCAGCTTTGGGTCAGATTTTATCGTTTTCCATGGGAGTATTGGCACTCAAAAATCTTAACTTCTATTGCTAGAGGCATGGGCATTTCGCTTAAACTTGATTCGGCCATAGTTAATGGGGAGTTTGGGCACTATGCTCGCATGCTTGTGGATGTTGATCTTTCGTCACCATTGCTGGAGACTCTGCTTGTTGAAAGAATCAGCAAAAGCTTTTTGATAGATGTAGTTTATGAAAATTTGCCTGCTTTTTGTAATATGTGTTCTAACATTGGTCATGATTCTCAGGTTTGCCGATTGAATAAGAAATCTATGCCCATAATAGAATCAGCTAAGAGGGAGGAACCAAAGAAAACTTGGCGTCCTAAGCCCAATCAGCAGACCACTATCCCAGTGCGTAATGCTTTTGATCATCTGTAGGATTGCACAATTGTAGTTCCTTATGATCCAATTGTTATTGCTCCTCCTCCTGATGATGAGGTTGATCCTCTGCAGAATAACAAAGCTCAGATGGATCAAGCTTTTGAACTGCCTCCTTCCACCTCAGTGGAGTTTATTGTTCCCACAATTGATGATCCAAATGTTGTTCCGCTTCTGGAAGTCATGCAAACACCTCTTCCCGCAGTTGAAGATGTCAACAATGATCCTATATTGCATGACGATGCTTTATAATCCTCAAGCATGGAAAATACGGTGCTGGATGATCATCCAATCAATGAGGATAATCAGATTTCTCTGCCTAACTCAGCTAATAAAATGTCATGGGCAGATGAGGTGGATATGGAGGATCAAGAATGGCAAACTGTCACCAGGAAAAAATCACCCCACAGGCATAAAGTGATTCTTTCTAAAAGAGTTGCTCGAAAACCTGAGAAGTTAAATTTATGAAGATTCTTTATTGGAATTACCGCGGTTTGGGTAATGCCAATACACAAAGAAATTTATTTTCTCTTTGTAGAAGTTATTCTCCAGATTTTTTATGTATTGTTGAACCTATGGTGGATGTCTCTTCTATTCCGAGCTCTTTATAAAACCGTCTGGATTTTTCTCTAATTGCTCATAATAATCGCTTAATGCCTTCTATATGGGTTTTAGGAAAAAATAATTTGCCTTCTCCTTCTTTAATTCATTATCATTTGCAACATATTACTTTGGACATTGTTATTGATAATTCCATGCAAAGACTTTCATTTGTTTATGGCAGTATTTGGAGGAATAGACGTATGGCTCTTTGGTCAGATCTTTACAACCTCTCAGCCAATTTTCCTCATAGTTGGTGTGTGATGGGTGACTTCAATTCAATTTTAGGGGCGCATGAAAAATGTCACACCTTGTCTCACGTAGCCTGAGATGGATGTTTAAAACCAACCATCAACAAATCATTTAGTAAATCCAATTATATTATATTTGGAATAACCTTTGGTATAGGAGTTAAAAACAATCTTTTAGAATTGTTTGATATTATTCATGTTTATATACTAAAAATATAGTACTGAATATCATTAAAGTAGTGTAAAATATATTTTCAAACCATTACTTTACATATAGTCTAGCCACCACTATTGACTTCAGTTTATATACTTGTACAATACTTATCAAATAAGATTAAGAAACAAAATACAAGGCTTCTCTAAACAAGGATGTTGGCCAACCTTACTCTGACTTCTATACACACTCTCTTAGCTCAATCCACCCACTATCAAGCCCTGTTATCTGAAAACATTTATAAAACAGAGTAAAAT